>CM067370.1:15364077-15481513 GCA_034401795.1 Chaetoderma sp. LZ-2023a
TGCAAGGGGCTCATCATCATTGTCAGTGAACTGTTCCTTGAACCATTCTCAAATCACCTCGGCTTTTCCATGGTCAGTCCCGATAAAGTGCCCTTCAGAGTTGTCAACAGTGAGTGGTGGTGTACTCGCAGGGCTCGGGCTGCCCGAAACATTTTGTGACAGTAATCTGTGGCAGTGATTTCATCTGCTAAGGAGTCTGCATGCTGAATAGCAAGATCTTTTAAACGTTCGCTAATGTGGCGCAGGATGTTATTGCGCTCCCGGCATAGTTTGGTGCCACTTTGATAGATGCGTAGCCATAACGCTTTGGGCTTTGCTGACAGGTTTTACTACTAGAGGGTCATCAGTATACCTACTTTGGTTGTTTTAAGAAGACCTAGATGGTGCTGGTAGCTGATGTCTGATGATTCCATAGATTTCAGTATTTTGGTTAGGGCTTTGTTTGGATCACAGCTGACGTCAATGTTAGCTATCTGCTCGCCGAGGGGCCGTTTTGTATGACATTTGAGTGTCAGTGTCGCTGATGAGCTTGGGTAGGTTATAGGTGACTCTACTCTCTTGCCTGGTATGGCGTTTACACATTATGTAGAGATCATTCATCTGAAGGTGTGTAATGACTGGCTTATGGTCAGAATTTATGTCTGTGCCTCCGTAGGAATGAGCATTCCGAAGTAGTGGTTTTGCTTCTGTATTGCATAGTATGAAGTCTATTTGGTTGAAGACAGCTGTTGTAGCCTTAGAACTTTTGGGACTTTGCGAACAGCAATCCATGTTGTCCGGTGATTGCATGGGTGTTTGAAAGCTGTATTTGTGGTAAATAGGCCATTGGAACTAAGGAATACCACCAGTGCATCCCCATTGCTGTTTGCATGTGCCCTCTCCATACGATCCCATGCATTAGCCATGTCCTGAACTTTTTTTCAACCATTCCCGAGCTTACCCAGCTTGGAGTTAAAATCTAAACACATGAAGAGTTTCCATCTAGCTAGTATGGTAATGCCGGAGCTCAGTTCTGCAAAGGAAGGCCTCTAATATTGCTAGATAGTATGTTTTATTGTTTGGTTTTGTTTTCTAGGATATGATATTTGCTGGGATGGAATTTCTAGATAAATAATCTAACAGTACAAACAGGCATCCACCGAAGGCAAGGCCTAGATGTGGTGCTAGAGGGATACTTAAAAAAAAGAACCTTTGAATTGGACTGATAGCTAAGCTTCACCCACACCTCGCTCGTGTTGGGATCAATCTCTGAACACCCTGACTATCAATTTCCAAAAAACTACACAGGTAAGCTGTTGAGATATTTTGCCTAAGGCAGCAACAGCACCCAGTCAAATTAGTTTCAAAATATTCAACAGCATGTTTATTAAATAGCAAAGAATTACAAAGATATACAGTTCATACAATGTGTTGGACCATTTGAGATTTGGTGACGGTCTATATGGAACCCTTTGTGACTTAATGATTGTGACGTCATCATACATGGCTGAGCTGATTACGACATCATACACGGTCAGCTGATGGATGGATACTCTGGAAAGGTGAATTCATAGAATCACAATGACATCATCACAATCAAATTTCCCATAATACCCTCAGAGCGATGCCATTTTTGGAGGGGCTAATTTAATATTACGAGCAATGGGTCACGAAACCTTAATTACATTTTCCTTACTGTCCTGCAAAATTCATTTGTGATTTTATGTTTTCTGATACAGGGGCGGAGTTTTTACAGATTTTCGGATACATGATTTTATGTTTGAGCTTCAGGGAAAGTGTAAACAATGCATTAATATCGGCAGTGCTCTTTAGCATGTAGTAAATTTGCCCCAACTTTAATGATGGTCGATCACAAAATGCCCGGATGTGCTAAACTATGAATGGCTTAAATCCTGTGCTTAAATGTAATCATAATCATAAATGACAAAGAATCCTTCAACATACTTTACAAAGCGTTTATCAGACCACCTCTAGAATATTTCTCAACAGTATGGTATACCATAAACAGAAGCTGACGCTTAGAAGATCTACACAAACAGGTAGAACCAAGGTAAATGAATACTGATGAAAAATTATCACGAAAACTGGTAATTATTATGATTACTCAATAATTTTGTTTTCGCAGCTTCATAAGTAAATAGATAGCGATTGTAAACAATGAAAACCTAGCCCCTTTATTTTTAATTGCTGCTATATTTGCATCTCATTCTATTAAACAATTAACTGATTTCTATCATATTAATTGTTTACACATACCAACAGTATCTGGACGTTTCGTACCTGGGCCGATTCGTTCCCGGGACGTTTCGTGCTAAGATTCGTACCATTAGTGGGACGGTTCGTCCTGTATTGCGAGACCAGTTAGTCACTGTTGTTATTATTATTGTAAAATATTCACCAAGACAGTTTGCTACAAGCATATATAATTAGCTGGAATCATATTGTTAGCTGTGGATGTATGGAAGGATGTATGTCTGTGTATTTTTTATAGTAACCAAAGTCATCTATTATTTATATATATTTATATTTGTAATGTGCAATAGTTGGATCCTTCGAAACATGTAATTTAATGTTTGTAATGTTCGTTTGTCAGCCTCCAGTCGGAGTAATTTCAAATATTCAACAATTTTCATAAATTGTTGCCTCTGGACTTGAGCGAGATATAGGATACTCATCAGGGAAAGGGTTAATCACCCATAGGTAGACCACTTTAGAAGAACACATGAGGAGGGAGTATGGCTGTTGAACTCTGATGTATTTACCAATCTCATTAATTTTAGGAAGATCACTACCACCATGGCTCATCATACATTATGGCTCATCATACACTATATTAGTATCAAAAATAATAATAATAATAATAAAAATAATAATAATAATGATAATAATAATAATAATAATAATAATAATAATAATAATAATAATACATCACATACTGGATTACTGTCTTTAAGCTTGATCAACCGCCCCTCCCCCCTCCCCCACACCCCCCCCCCCCACCCCACACCACCTCCCGACCCTCTTTCCATTACCTCTAGCAACTTAAAATTGCAGATCTTCTAGCACTGAGTGTTAAAAGTTTTAAAATAATACATATGTACTGTGGGTGCAAGTGGAAAAAAAATCCACATCTTCTTTCATTATTATAATTAACTACTAGTAACTTAATTATGTTTTTGTGTGCGTTACGTGAAGTGTTGTAATGTTGTTATTTGTAATATGTACAGTAATTTAATGTTGTAATGTCTTTTTGTCATAATATGACAAAAATGGCTAATATATGTTAGGGGTCCATTGCCACATTGGCTTTGCCTTTGATGGACTACCTGTCCTTTGTAATATAAATGTGAAATACTACTATAAAATAAAAAAAATATTTGAATTGAATTGAATTGAATTTTCTCCAACAAATTTTTTAATCTTTCAGCCTGTTTATAGTTGTCTTGAACTCGCTCTTATCCATTTGAACCATGCAAAGCCAATTAAACCTCAAGAATTATCAAAATAATAATTGTCTGCCAATGCTGGTGCTTTATTGACTAGGAACTGTTTCTACCACTGGAACAGACGGTTCTTGGTCAAGATAGTCCAGCATATCAAACAGATTATAATAATAATAATCAAATCTACGAAATGAGATTAAGATCACTAAACCTAATGTCATTTAAAGTACTGCAGGTTGCGTGGGGACCTAATTGAAGTCTTGAAGATCATTAAAAACAAATACAACATTAATAGTGCAGACCTTTTTCAAGAACCTTACACAAATGTAACACGAGGCCACCCATACAAGTTAAGAGTCGACCGGTGCAACAAGATCATTAGAAGAACCTTTTTTACCAAACAAATAGGGAATCTCTAGAATTCTTCTTCCCATACAATTGAAGCAAAAGACTGAGGTTTTCAAACAGAGACTAGATAAAAAACTTAGACACAATGATGTACTTCTTCTTCTTCTTTTCGATCGCTGGCATCATACTTGGAGAGCTGTTCTCAAGATGAAATCTGTGGTTTTCTGCAGTTCTTCACAGGCTCATACAGCTTTTCAAGAAAAGAGGTTGACAAAGGCCAGATCTCTTCTCTCAGCAGCTGATACGTACTGCAACATTGAAGTATGCGCTCTTTGGTCTGTTCTGCTTCTCCACAAGGCACAAGGACAAGCGGGCGATGTCGTAATGATGTACGATTTTTGACTAGCACCAGAGCCGATATCACTACCACTAAACCCACACCAGCAAAATACAAACACACAATACAATAAGAACATAAGAAGCCTAAGGCTTGAGTCCTGAAAACACGATGATGATGATGAACTGTCTTGTGGCTGATATTCATGGAGCGCTTCTTCAAAGCTAGAATATGGTTGTACCATCTTGGATCCCTACCTGAAGGAGAAACATTGACAAAATTTAGACCAGTCAATCAATCAACTAGAAGAAAGGCACACCCAAGCCCCTCCAAGCAATTCCATCGAGCCATAGAAATTGATTCAGGAAACTTACTGATCATCAGGAGCGCACAGAGAGCATGATGTTTTTTAATCTCCCTGAGAGTACAGACTCATCAATAACAGAAATGAAAAATACGGATTCACTTATAGTGACGAAAATATACGCCGAGCAACTCCATATAGACATCAGCGAAATAAAGGACATACGTCACCTCAGTGCCGTTCCTAGAGAAGGACCAAGAACCATCCCCTAAGAGTGCAGATACCTCAAAGCTCTGAAAGAAAATTGATCTTAAAAAACCCGGAAAGCTCCTGCATACAGCAGGAGCAAACCTCGACAAGATCTTTATAGCACTGGACCTGACACCACAACATCGAGACGAACGGAACAAACTAAGGACATTGAGAGATGAATGAAACAATACCCTAAATCAACAAGGAGACAAAAGCCACCAGTGGATCATCTGGTCAAACCGCCTGGTCAAATCAACGCCACCACCAGAAATAGCTACGATAAATGTAGCAACAATAAACTAGCCTCTGGTCTAAGCACACAGACACCAGACAACTCTGTAAATACATCAGACAAAATGCCACCTCTCTCTGAAAACCACAACAAAATTTTAAATGTTAAGTGTATGCATACAAACACTGATTCTATACTAAACAAGCATGAAGAATTGCAAATTAGTGTAGTGGAGGCCTCACCTGAGTATAATTGGTCTTACAGGAAATTAAGTAAAAAAAAATTCTTCTCTCAGCATACAGCAAGAAGAGTTCAATATTACTGGATATGACTGCTGGTACAAAATTGGACTCCCTTGGAAGAAGGGTCGCTCTATACACTAAAAAAGAAACTACGTGCTTCAGAAGTGCACCTAAGCAATGATAAAAGATATACTGACTCAACTTGGTGCAACATTAACCTTTATAAAGGCGACAGTCTGCTTATTGATGCATCTACCGATCATCTACAATGTGACTATCCTTGACATCTGATGCCTCGAGAAGCAGTTCATGTAGAAAGGTGTTATTTGCATCTGTGCTGTTGGCTGATCGGTAGATGGCATCCAACAGCACAGATGCAAATAACACCTTTCTACATGAACTGCTTCTCGAGGCATCAGATGTCAAGGATAGTCACATTGTTATTATGGGCGACTTCAATCACCCAGAAAATAGATTGGGCCGATGGCCTGAGCAATGCGGGGCCAAACCATAAGGCTACAAAATTCATTGAAACCATTAGAGATACTTACCGCTACCAACATGTGACATTTCCGACCCACTTCAGAGGCCAAGACAACCCCAACACACTTGACCCTCATCCTGTCCAATGAAAAGGAGATGATTGAAGATATATCAACAGAAACCCCCATTGGCCACAGTCACCATATACAAATAAGCTTTAAAATGTGATGTAACTATGAAGAACAAAGCAAAAGCACAAGGGGTCATATCAGTGGGATAAGGGAGACTACTCCGCCTTCAGTACCTACCTATCACAGCACCCATGGGCGCTAGCGCTGGCAGACAAAGCAACAGAAGAAAGTTGGGAATTATTAAACCGCAGAATCCTTGAAGGCCTTGATAAGTACATTCCTAAGAAAAGCTCCAAGCCTGGTAAACATTCAAAACCACCGTGGATGAATGCACATGCCCTCACCAAAGTTTTAAAAAAACCCAAACCCTGGGGGACATTCATGAGAACTAGACAAACTAAAGTGACCACACAATCTACTGTAGAGCAAGAAATCAAGCTCGCAGCGCAACAAGGCAAACCATGAAACAGTATGAAATGAAGATTTGCAAGTCGAAACTTAAAACCAACCCTAAGGTATTCCACAGCTATGTAAAAAGCAAACTGAAAACCAGGGATAGTATATCTGACCTGGGAATCAGACAGTGTCTCCATCACCAAGGATACTGACAAATCTGAACTGCTAAACAGATATTTTTCAAGTGTGTTTACCAGGGAAGATACAACTACTGTACCAGAGTGCAATGCACACAGCGTAGTAGAACCGCTAATAAACCTAAAATTCACTATGGAAGACGTTACGGTTAAGCTACAGTCACTTAACTCAAATAAGTCACAGGGGACCAGACGGTATTCAACCCTGGCTGGCTTAAAGAGCTAAGTAATGTAGTGGCATTGCCCCTTACACATCATATTTAAAAAATCAGTAGAGGACAGTAAGGTACCCTCTCCATGGAGGGTTAGCAATGTAACACCTGTCTTCAAAAAAGGAGAACAAGCACCTATCACGTAATTACAGACCCATAAGCCTCACCTCCATTTGCTGTAAGGTAATGAAATCCATACTCCGTGACCAGATCATACACCACATGTCCGCTAATAACCTTTTTTCACCAGACCAACATGGTTTCATGCACAACACGATTGTTAGCGGCTATGGAATTTTGGACCTGACCAGCTAGATCACAAAATGCTATTGACTGCATCTATTTAGATTTCCAGAAAGCCTTCTGCAGCACGGACTGACCGGACGGGTACTGACCATCCCAGCAAAGCTGGGTATGGAATGGCCCACTCCGGAATTCACTCCTGGTATGCCCCCCCCCCCCATTTGGGTAGGATAGTACGCGTACATAGGCCCTATAAGAGAGGTTTTTGTTAAGCTTGGCCAAGTCCGATAAAGCGCACGGTGCACATGCGCTGTGCGTCAGAGCTTCCCTGACAACACATCACGGAATTGGAAGCGAGTGCATGCCTATAGTGTACCGAGTAGGTACTCGTAACAGCTTTTAGTTATTCCGGTTCTCGTTTTACTTGGTACCGATCAGGACAAGAATAAAACACATTTTCTAGAACTGTTAACCATTTCAAAATCGGCCCAGAAATGGGCTGAGTTATCCACGGAAAACCCCTTGAATTATGTTCAAAATATAGCTTTTGATGTCGTGATCACCTGTATGCATAAAAAGAAAAGATCTAGAATGTTCTAGAACGTAAATACGTCAAAGATCTAGCTGCACGCTGATTGGCTACTGCTCGGCCGCTAATTGCCGAGGCATCAAAAACCAAGAATCAGGAGCATCACAGGACCTCTAGACATCATGGAGGACGGATGTAACTGCTGACATACCAGTGATTCTCACTTCTACTGGTGTCTTACGGAACCCAGCACATCCGCGGTGGTAGGACGTCCTCGGCTTCCACCAGTTTTTGTATACTTCCGGATGGCCATTCAGGAGTAATAAAATTAATTTAAAGTTAGACCTTCCACATCCGGAGTTTCCTAAACACCTCTGCGGAAAGGGCCGTGCAGGCCCGGGATGTAAGTTTACGGAATATAGAGCTACGGTGATTCTTGGTGGATGACTCACCGGATCTGTGAACCATGCTGAAAAATGGACTTCAATCTCCGCACTGCATGTCGTGTGTGTTTTAATTAACTTTTGACCACAGTCTGGTGGACTTTGCTAGGTGCGCCGCAAGAGCTATGCCAAGTTATGTAACTGCTTAACATTATATACATATTCAACTTTATTATTCCATCGCCGGATGGATAACTTTCTCAACTTCATATAAATCAAATATTATTTGCTGGGACTATCTTATGGACATCTTTTTCACTACTCTGTTTCACTATCCTGGGTGTGTACCGTATCTACCCTGCCTGGAGGAGTCAGCTTGCTGAGCCAACCTGCGGAAACCAGCTGCAGAAATCGCCTGTGGAAATCTCTCCAGCTCCAGAGCTTGTGTTATTGTAATAGAGTAATTGGATTACTGTTACATACATTCCATTCGGCAGTGGATAGCTTTATTTTAAGATCGCGTAGTATATTAGTTAGTCTACACTTGCTATATCTGTGGTTACATCAAGAAGTATGTAAACTTTCTGATTGGTTCGTTAGGAATGCGCAGCCATCTAATTGGTTGATGATGATCTCTTCGGGTTACCGCAGCTGTCGTGAACAATAGTCGCGGGAAACTTCGCGCAACTCGTTGACTTGCCAAGATTGACTTTGTCTGACAACGTGTTTTGCGTCGCTAAGCTTAGCACATTTCAATTATCGTCATGCAGTAGATTAAATTCGGATGTCTGGATTTCATGATTGCAGTGGCAGATACTGACTATGCCTAGATGTTAAGTTAGTTCCACGCTGCTGGGGGATGGGATTGGATTGGATGAGATTGGATCGGTTTTGCTTATCATGATGAACTGACCATTCTTTATGAGTAGGGAAATGTTCTGACTTCTCACTCCTTGCTTTTGGCCTGTTCTTGTGTGACACCTGGATCCAAATATACTTGACGTTTTACTTATGGTCAATGATCTGACGACTTGTATCAATTTGAATTAAGTGCAGCTGTACCGCGATCTTACGTGTCGCATGGAACTTTAATACACAATCGATCATGTATGACACTATGTTCCATTATATTAGGTGCATGTTTAGCTAGCAATTTCAAATGAGATAATCAAAAATAATTAGTAGGAACCAATGTCATTAGTTTGATGATCATGGATCTTAGTATGGTTAGATACATTCGGTAGCTATAGCATTTGGAATTTATATAGTCACGTAGTTTATAGCAATCTAAGTCTTGTACCTTTCTTGTACTTATGAACCAAATTATGGCTACAGTAGAGTGCGTACATATATTTCTTACATGATTTGTTGCGTCATTTATTTGAATGCCATTCACAGCCCTTTCCCTTAATATTACGTTGTGGTTCCACGAATCGTTACATCTATAGCCCGTGTTGAGGATAACCCTTTCTAAAATTGCTTTAGGAACAAATTAAAGATTATAACTAAGTAACCTCGTTACACTATGAATATGTTAGCGCCTCAATTTCAGCAACATAGTAGCCTGTTCAGTACCGATGACTATTATGTACTCAAGTAACTACACTATTATACATCTAATTATTATTTTTTCCGTATTTGGTATTGATGGCTAATAGGTACCTTCCCGGACCGCCATTGATAATTTCTATATTACTGTGAATAGTATCTTCGTTTACTGTGGTGCTTTCAACTAGCCGCACCATCTAGGTTTATCAGTCTATGATACTTAGCTACTTAATTTAATTACAATCTACTTATTGCATTGGTTTGTTGTATATGGCAGATAGCCATCCAGTTAATGTTTTGTTTAATTGTAGAAACCTTGGACCGCAGTACACTAGGAGATACTATACAGCAACATTTATATATGCATCATTTACTCCCGTCATCATCAATTTTACACTGAGGTCGCTGACCGTGCTCTAATTGTTTGAGCCCGGCATGTTACCACCTACACCTTACTATTCAGCTCGATGGGATAGGTTAAAGTGGTTAGTGACAATTTCTTCATTTAGAGACATATAGTGTACGCCTCTTTTCCGGCTGTTGCGGTAATGTAGCCCCGCACTCTGGCAAGGTGGTGTCAAATTGACCAATTACCTATAAGGTCTCACATATATTAGGTTTCTTTCCACGATCCACCAGCCATATGGTTTTATAATTGTTTGGATTCCCAATCAGCACGTTGATCTGATCCAACCCTGGGAAATTATTGGGGGTTTCCGAGCAGTGATGGTTAAAGTGCTGATTACATACACTTCCACCCACCCCCTCCCCCGTATCTTTGGATACCTCTTAGTTAGATACCCCTGCCAATGAAAGAAGCACTGTAAAAACATATAGATATAATTATGAGTAATTAGTTTATTCACCAGCCTGAGATGCGGATATCCATCCAATTCGTTTGAGTGTCTGGATGAAGCATTGGAGCTCATCAAGCCCTCACCGGAAGGATGCTTGTGATGGATATCCGTCTCTCTACCCCCACCATAAAGACATGTTAGCGATCCAACTTGCTTGTGTAAAATGTAGCCATTGTCCAAGTGATGTTTTATGTGGTTGCGGAGCAAGGTAGCCGAATTTTCATCAAATTTGGTTTCCTTGTGTCGTAACATGTACGCATGCTGTCCTTGGGGGGGGGGGGGGGGGTAGATGCTATTCCAAAGCGGCCTACGGGAAGCTGAGCATCTGCGCCCATTGGTCAACTGTATCTAAAGATAGGTAGGAATCCCTGCCACTTGTAGCCAAAGCTAGTTTCTGTTTCTAACAACTAAATGCTAGGTTAGACTATAGCAGAAGGCCCACATAAATAAAGCAGCATCTACCAATACAGTATCTTTGGAAACTCCATAAGACGGTGACCTGGGAATTCTTTCGTTCGTCCCGTCTTCACATAAATTAGCGTGCAACACCTTAACTGTAGCTTCACTATGATTTTCAGCACTTAACATTTTCTGTTGAACAAAATAGTGTCCCTTTTTGCCAGCTCTTTTCCTCCGCTTCGGCATTGATGGCATTTTCCTGTGATGGAGGCCCGCGCGAGGCACTTTCCTCTCGCAACAACAATATTTTCTTTGTGTGTGTTAGGGGTATATTAGCTTATATTAAGCTACTTAGTGGCTTCGTTGCGGATGCTTCTCTTGCAGGGATACCTCTGCGGATACAAGAACCTGTGTGGTACCTCCGGCGACACCACGTGGAAAAGACACCATCTGGCTCTATATTGTGTATTATTGTGTGCTCCTTCTACTGTCAAATGATTCACCTTGTTTGTATAGTATTTATTAACATTTCTACTGTTTAATTATAAATTATTCCATAACTCTAAATTAGTATGGATAGGCATACCGGTGATACTAATAGTTGGGATGAGACCATGTGGTTCAATCTTGGCGGCAATGGTCGCACGGCCCCACTGGAACATCATTGTTTCACCGGCTCTAGAAGTCGGTCTTTGTATTTCTCGGAGAGACGTCATATGGGATCCGCAATCCCGAGATCCGCAGCTAACCAGCCATCCCGGTCATCGGCACTTGCGGTGTGATGGGCGGAAATCTATTGGCGGACCAGTACGTACCTCCGCGAGCTACACTTCGATATGGTACCACATGCCCGATTGCATACTAAGTTAATCAGCTATGGTATAACAGGTGAAGTAGCTTCATGGATACAGGCATTCCTCTCAAACCGCAAGCAAAGAGTAACTGTCAATGATGCATATAATTCATGGGCAGATGTCGTCAGTGGTGTACCACAGGGCAGTGTTCTTGGTCCCATTCTCTTCCTCATTTATATGAATGACCTCCCAGATATCGTGAACAATTACATAAAAATATTCGCCGATGACACAAAAATCTACCATACAGTTGCTTCTATCTCTGATTGTGAAACAATACAGAAAGGCGTTGCAGCAATGGAACTATGGTCCACAAATTGGTTTCTCAAATTCCACCCACAGAAATGTCCACACCCACAAAATGACTGGACCAGACAGACGGAGCATCGATCTAGAGGTGTCCCATGTAGAAAAAGACTTATGTATACATATCGACAACAACCTTAAATTCCAGGAACACATAGAGAAAGCAGTCAATAAGGCCAACCAAATGGTAGGACTAATCAGACACACATTCAAGCACTTAGATTGTAAAATCTTTTCTCTTCTATTTAAGTCACGAGTTAGACCCTTCCTCGAATACGCAAATCCAATCTGGTCTCCCCACTACAGCAAGGACATAACCATGATTGAAAATGTTCAACGACGTGCCACAAAACTGCTGCCGAGAATGTGGGACATACCTTATGAAGACAGATTGCGCATTCTCAAACTATCATCTCTAGCCTTCGGAGACTCCATGGAGACATGATTGAAACATACAAGTTCTTGAACCATAAATACAATTATACTCTCCCTGGTCTTATATTTGACACTTCACAGAAAACCAGTGGTCATAGTCTCAAACTGGCAAAGCGACACTGTAATTAACTTCCTTGGCAATAGAGTGGTGAACAACTTGAACTCACTCAGTGAGGACATGGTCCAAGCGCCTACACTAAACTGCTTCAAAAGCGGCCTCGATAGATTCTGGTCACACCATCTATACAGCACAGACCTCCATGACACGCTAGAGAGCTCTACTGCCCATTAAAAAGCATTGCTGGTTGTTCTGGTATGGACTGCTCTATTGAACGACCATGTAGCATGCACACAGTTCACAGAAATAAGTAAAAAAGTTACCTTGCACACTGTCTGAACATACAACAGCTGGGACCCAAATCCTGAGACTTGACCTGGTAGGGACTGCCCTGTAAATTTATAGACAAACTACTCAGCACTACCCATTGTTTATGTTATTTCGCTACCTACACCGTATCACGAGAGCACAAGTTGCTAGGCACTGCCCTAGTGTGTATGTGCGTGCGTGCGTGCATGCGTGCATGTGTGTAAAGCAGATCGGAGATCAAATCCTGGTAGGAACTGCCCTATTGTGTGTAATCTATGGATCCCATCAACCCCCAAATGGTTGGGTCTGCCCCACCAAAACCTGTACATAGTAACGTATCGTAGCCATGGACCATTGTGATGCACATCATCTGACATTGTGTTTCTTGTTAAGTTTCGTGCATACACATGCAGCAGTCCCATACCCTGAGAACACAACCTTGGTAGGGACTTCCCTATCGTGTGCAACTCATGTGTATACTGTAAATCTCTGATGGTGTGGAAACATTAGTAGATAGTAAAGTTGTAAAATCTTGGTCCCGCATAAATTATGTAGATAAAAAAACAAACCCAAAACGTACTGTACATATGTAATATACTGAAACACCTATTCCTGCCATAACCGGAAGGAAGAAAATTCCCTGTGTAGAACATAAACTGTTAAGAACGACAAAAGGCCGTTACAGGCTTCAAGAGTCGAAATTGATGATAATGATGGTGATGATGATGATGATGATGATGATGATGATGATTGGGTGACTCTAGTTTCTTTTGTATCATGCTTCTAATTATGTCTATACTTTCTATTGTTGAGTTCGTTCTTGGTTCCAATTTAGGCAAATCATCCTCTGGCTCGATGGTAAACACTGAGGAGAAATATTTCAGCAGCACATTTGCTTTGCCAGCATCTGTATCTGTGACTTTGTCTCTCCCTGGAATGAGGAGGCTTGCCACATCTACCATATGGTTTTGTCTTAGTTTTCACATAGTACCAGAATTTTTTGGATTATGTTTTGATTTGTTGAGTGATCACTTTTTCCTGGTATTTTTTTTATCTTTCCTTATTAGTTTTCGGACCTGGTTTCTTGTTCTGCAGTAATACTTGTTTGTTTGAGCGCTTTTGTCCCTCACATACTTCCTCCATATAGTTTGTGTTTGCTCTTGATCTTGTCTGTAACTTTTTCACCAAGTGGTACCTGCTACCTTCTCTGTTGACCTGGTGTGACTGTCTTGCTGGGAATGCATT
The DNA here is from genome assembly GCA_034401795.1 of Chaetoderma sp. LZ-2023a. Lineage (NCBI taxonomy): Eukaryota > Metazoa > Mollusca > Caudofoveata > Chaetodermatida > Chaetodermatidae > Chaetoderma > Chaetoderma sp. LZ-2023a. The sequence goes on from CM067370.1 coordinate 15,377,821, forward strand.
CTCTAGTGCTTTCATCAAGCCTATCCTGAAAAATTTCCCTTTGATTTATCGATTCCTGTCTGACCAGAAGTTATTCCCAGTCAGGGTTCATCATCTCTCTCACTTTGTCATAATTTCCTTTATCATAGTAAATCTTTTGGCGAGTACTATTTTTGTCCTGGCTATAGCACAGAATGAGAGAAGTGAATTATTACTCTTGCCCAGAGTGGCAAGCGTTTTGCGATTCATAATTATGTTTTCTTCATTAGTGAAGACAAGGTCTATCAAACTGGGATTGTCACTCCCTCTTTCTCTTGTAAATTCATTACTGTTTTGGTACCAGTAATTGCTTTTTGCGCATTCCATAAATTGATATTCAGCATTGGATGTGTCTTCACTTTTTGTAGTACATATAGTCAATGTGTGGATAATTAAAGTACCCTACCACCAGTCCATGTGCATAATTCTTGTTTCCTACGTCACTCAGGAGTTCGTTCAATTAGTTTTTGTCATGTATGCTGTTGCTTGGGCTTCCATATATACAGCCAAATAACAGTCTGTCCAAGCTATTTAGTTGAATTTCTATCCAAAGAGAATCTTTGAAGTCATTATTGAACTCAATCTGTGTTGTTGATAAGCTTATATGCACAGATATTATAATGCCCATCCAAAGTTTGACGCAATGCAGTCATAGCCCTTTAATTTTAGCACTTGTTCTTCTACAGCAAATCTCTGGTTCTTTGTTTTTTTAGTCGTGATGGGAATATGCCTTGTAAGAGTGAGAGATTGTAGATGTGATTTAGTGGGGTGAGTATTGTATTGTATTTCGGAATTCCCTCCTTTATATAAGATCACCACACAAACTGATAGCGTCGCTGCTCAGTTAGGTTCTTGGTCATATTTCCCACCCCTTGGGTGTTTGTAGAATTATTTGTAACAGATTTACAGACAGTCTAGATAGTGATCCAGGAAGCCACTGACAGCGTCGCTGACAGCTGTGATGTGGGTTGATTAGGGCAGGCTGTCAACGGTCAACTATGCTGCACAATGAAGTCCAATCTGCTCGCATCTGTACTACACCCCCTTTTAGATAGGCATCTTACAGGCTTCAGCTATGCCATCTTTGATATACTGACGGCAGGGTTGACGTCCAGCATCTACTATTTACACTACCAGAGTATATTCACAACTGAGCTCCTGATACAGGGCCTGACACTCAGAATGAGTTCTTTTACATCCCCCATGGCACCAGACAAGACAGGACTGGCGGCTTTACATTCCCTACGAAGTACATGCCATTTGAATGACGTATGGATTGGCACAGGTTTCTACACCTTGAGCACATACCTGAATGCGGGATCGAACCAGGCTCTTTGGATTGGAATTTCAAGCATGGGCGGAACAACGGTTTTGCCCACCGAGCGAATGCACCATGATGATGATAATATTGTAGTTTACTCCGCTATCTGGAGAACCGCTGTAGTAGCGTTGTTGTGGCAGTCCTGTAATCCTGTAATCCTGTAGTGATACAACTGACTATCCAGGGTACATAATATGGGTAGATTGTAGGTTGTCAGTTTTTGTTTGTTGGTGATCTATTGGGAGATGATCTGGTCTACCAGAGGGAACACAATGTCCGGCATATAGTTCTAGTTTAGTTGCTTGAGTATTGAGTTCCTCTCTCTGTGTAAGGCATAGCAGAGACATGTACTGATCTCTTCAATTCCTGGCTTCAAGTCCTTGGGAATGAACGTGTTCCCTGAGCAGTCTAGTAACAGTTGTGTCAGCTCAAAGGGATCTACCATAATTCTCATAATTATACTAGTTTCTAATTTTGCATCGGACATTCTTTTTAAGATCTACTAAGTATGGTGGTCTAATAGCTCCAAGTGATGGACATGAAGCGATGAAGTGAATGCAGTCTTCTGCCCCTGTATTTCAAATTTCAATTTCTGTTAGCCTGTAGAATGTATGTCCCGATGATAATTTTACATTTAATTGAGGCTCTGGTAATAGAGTAACAGTTATAGCCGGTATTGTCCCAGATTGGATGAACTTTGCCTATCTTCAGATTGTCAATGTTCAGATATTTTAATGATGTCTTTTCACGTGCTGCTGCCTTTAGTATATTCTCCCAGTAGGTATTAACAGTCTTTGAAACTACTGTCTTCCATTCGTATCTTGTGAGCTCTCCTTCGATTCGAGATCGAGAAAAGTATCTCGTACGTATTGAGTAGACATTGGCGTAGTGATTGCCACCAGAATATGGTGGTAGAGAGAATTGAAACTTAAAAGAAAACGAGCGCTACTCTCATCATACCAGACAATATTAATTCATGTAAAACGAGATGATATAAAGCCTATAGTAATCTGTATGATAAGTAGTTAACAAAAAAATAGTCTCTCTGAATTCGTCATAAAATTCAAATCTGTCACACGTCTGTCGCACATAAAATGAGGTCAAGAATTTGCTGACGTTGCATGGATATTGATATCACATGAGCCACTGGGTGGATCAAGTCCATTTTAATGTCTGTATTAAGCTAGTGATACTGAGGTTAAGATGATACCAAAATCAACACGATACATAGTGTTCCTTTTACAGTCCGCAACGGAGATGGACTGGGTCCCGATATGTCTGGTCGCCGAAGTGGAGTCTGTGTAACAGTCTAGTCATTGTGATGACGTAATAAGATGGCCGGTCAATACATTAGAGGTGTATTCTCGTAGAAGCCACACCTCTATTTTTAAATTGTGCTGTCTTCGACTGACATTGTGTGTGTGCGTGTGCGTGTGCGTGTGTGTGTGTGATCTTCCAATAGGTCATAGGGGGATGCTAAGTTATATTGCTGCAGAATATCGTCTAAGCTGCTGAACCAACTGTGTGAGGCTATGAGTATTTAATGGGGTGAGGGGAAAACCAGATGTGATTTAGTGGGGTGAGTATTTAGTGGGGTGAGTGTAAAACCAGAAGCAAGATGACATTCTTATGTTGTGTAATTTCTCAGTAGACTCTCGTTAGCGAATCACATTAGGAAGCAATCAATATAATTTGCATGCATAACAAATTGTTTATATTACATTGGTATTGTCCGCAATCTCTGTATCTCTGTATCTGTATCGGTAACTCCAGCCTCGATGGGATAATCCCTACTCCAGCAGGGTAAGTAGTGACGAATAAAGTGTGTATTTCAATATCTATTTAAAATATATACGAATATTAACTGTACAGTTCATGAAATCCGAAATTATCCCAGCCGACACACAGCGGTATACAAGTTGTAATGGCAACGAATCCGTAGAGGAAGACTACCCCATAACAATATGTCCATATTGCTAGCCCAAGGCGATCAGTTCCACATGGAGAGAAAGTGAGTGTTATTTATTGTACAGCGTATATTGTGCGCAGGCCACATACTTCAATGTTGCAGTACATATCAGCTGCTGAGAGAAGAGATCAGGCCTTTGTCAACCTCTTTTCTTGAAAAGCTGTATGGGCCTGTGGAAGAACCGCAGAAAACCACAGATTTCATCTTGAGAACGGCTCTCCAAGTGTGATACCAGCGATCAAAAAGAAAAAGAAGTAGTGTGCCGGGATGACGTGCAGCAAACATAATGCACAAAGCTGCAACAGAAGAGTCAGTGTGTCTACATACACTGAGTTAGTAGCTCGCTTAAGGTGGAGAGCATAGCATAGGGAACGTGTGATTTTTGACACCTTGATAAAGCTCTCCGAGGATAGCCTGATGTTTATACAATTGAAGGTTTTTGAGTTGTCGAGGAGGAGTTGAGTGATATTTTCCGGATCGGCTATTAAGCTGTTGAATGTGGTGCTTCTGTTTCATGACGTATGACTGTGTAGATATCAACTAGATATGGCACTCATGTGATTATTAACAGTGGACATGTTACTAGGAAATGAGTTCTGTCTTCTTTTGACAGCTTGCATAACTGGCATATGTCTGACACTGCATGCTGGTTGCAGCAGCTACGATTAGTTTGAAGGATGTATGTATCAACCAATAGTCTTGCCTTGATTGTTGCTCTTCTGACATCTCTGATTGTATTCTCCATGGAGTTCCAGCAGTGGTGTACTTGGTTTACTGAACATATGTTGGCATTAAGGTACTTGAGAGTAGGTTTGGCAATAGCATCCTTTTGACAGGCGGCGTGTATATTTTCATTGATATGCGAGTCAATAGTTGCCTTCCATTGATCTCTTTATCAGGCATACAGTGGATCAGCTGGTACATGCTAGGAAGGTTGTATTTGGCTAGCAAGTGTTATCATTGTATGAACCAGCTATTACTCGTGATGCTCTTTATAGCTAATTGTCTGGCAGCAATCTGATATTCTAGAAACTCTTTATCTCGGAGTATGTTTCCTACGAAGCTAAGTTTCCTATAATCTAGTTCAGCCTCTACAGCTCTGATACCAAGTAGACAAAGTGTTGCTGTTGAGGATGTGTTCTTTGATAAGGGCTGGAGTTGTCTGACTATATTGTGTTGAAATTGTTCTGTGAGCTTAATCTGAGATTGATTCATCCAAAAGGATTCAAGGCAGAATAGCAATCTTGGGATGCAGTAGATTTTCCAGATGTGGGCAGCGAGTGTGGGAGACATTCCACCATTTCCATGCAGTCCGACCCCCATCAAAGAATATACTGTTCTCCTGCGATTTGTATTCCTCTCTGTACATTTTCGTTGCCATGCAGGCAATGCTTGATACACAGACGTGTTTCACATTTGGACTCAGGGATCTGGGTTCCGCCTAGATGTATCTCCAGCGGATCATTTGGGCATTTGTTGAGGAAGACGGGTATGCTTTTTGTCAGGTTGATAGTGTACCGTTCCTGGCATGTATATTGCTGTACAACATTAAGCATCTCTTGGAGATGATTAGTATCAGATGAAAGAAGGGCGATGTCATCCGCGCAAGTTGGGGCAGCACAGTTAATGTGGCCAATTTTTTAGTCGATGTTCATATCCTCGATTATGTGGAGCAGATTGTTGTTGAATAACTTGTAGTGTTTAGTGGAGAGAATGCCACCTTGTCAAACTCCCTGCTGTACCCTGAATGGTTCCGATGTCTGTCTTTTTAGTTAAACCACCGTTTCCGCATCAGTGTATAGCTCTTTAATGGTTTTCCATAAGAAATTCTCCACTTCACTGATATATATTTTCCGTAGCAGTGATGCCTGCCATACCACATCAAACGCCTTGCATGCATATAATGTTACCATGGCGACTTGTTGATGGTTGTCTTTTGCCTCGTTCACTACCGCAGATATTGGTCCGCATTCTACCTATACCCATATGTTATGTCGCTTTTCTGTAATCTGTAATCTGTACTCGGAACGCCAGCCTCGATGGACTCACCCCTGGCACGAGCAGGGTAATGAATAGTTGCAACTTGAGTTGCACAATAGTTTATTATTAAAGTTTTTATTAATTTAACTAATGTTCGGAAGACACAAAGAAGCAATGGATGTTGCCGAGCACACGCGCACAAGCTGGATTGAATCCGTTGTGACACTGACGCTCCTGGGAGAGTATCCAGGTTATATTAATTTCCCAGGAACCGTAGCTCAGGCAAGCAATTCGAATCGTGTTGAGAAGTGTGTGCATACTGTACATAGTTCGTGTGTGACAGCTTGACAAAAGTCAGTGCGGCAAAAGGTGTATGTGCACAAAATACAAATTCACAGAGATTTAGTTATATACAGATGGCTTTCCAGGTCAGTTTGCTTCAAATGAAGGGCATAGCAGAGAGCGCGTGTGATTCTGGATACTTTTTGATAGTTCTCTGCAGACAGGTTGATATCGGAGCAGGTGAAAAGTTTGGAGTGGTCCAAGATTAGTTGAGCCACGTTTTCTGGGTCAGCAATCAGACTATCATATGCTACTGGGTCGATCTCCTGGAGTACAACAGAGCGGATATCTTCAAGATACGTTGTTCTGGATTCCATCAGCATTGGACAAGTTACGAGGAAGTGAGTTCTGTCTTCTTTTGTTAGCCAACAAAGCGGGCATGTGTCAGGTGCAGCAAACTGATTAAAGCAACTACGATTAGCTTGTAGAATGTATGTATCAACCAGGAGTTTCGCTTTTATCGTGGCACGTCTTACATCTCTTGTTGTATTATCAGTAGAGCTCCAGACATGGTGGACACGGTTCACTGAGCAGTCGAGAACGTTTTGTGCTGGCGTCATTCTTCCAGGCTTCATGAACAACTTTATTAACCTGTGTGTCTACTGCTGCTTTCCACTGAGGTTTTGAAGGGATGCTGTCAATCAGCTGGTAGATACTTGGAAGGTCATACTTAGAGAGTAGGTGTTGACATCTCATAAACCAGCTGCTGCTTCTGATACTCTTTACAGCTAACTGTCTCGCAGCTATTTGATACTGTAGCGTCTCTCGGTTTCTGGGTATGTTTCCTAAGAAGTTCAGTTTTCTGCAGTCTATCTCAGCTTCTATAGGTCTTATTCCCAGTAAGCAAAGTGTTGCTGTTGAGGATGTACACTTTGAAAGGGATTGGAGTTGCCGGAAAATTTTGCGTTGGAATTGCTCCATGAGATTAATCTCGGTTTGGTTCATTTCCAGAGTTTCTAGACCAAAGAGTAATCTTGGGCGACAGTAGATTTTCCATACATGCGCAGCTAGTGCAGGAGACATTCCGCCATTACCGTGCAGTCCAGCTCCCAACAAGGAGTACACTGTTCTCCGTGCCATTTGAATCCTCTTCTGCACATTTTCTTTGCCCCGTAGGGAACTTTCTATACCCAGATGTGTTTCACACTTTGATTCAAGGATTTGTTTTTCTCCTAGCTGTATTTTGGGCATTTCTTTTGGTCGTTTGTTAAGAAAGATCAGAGCACTCTTTGCTGGATTGATAGAGTACCATTCCTGATTGGTGTAGTGGTGGACAACGTTGAGAATCTCTTGGAGATGATTAGTATCGCATGCGAGAATGGCAATGTCATCAGCGCAAGTTGGTGCTGAGCAATTAATGTGTCCAATTTTTTATCCGACTTGCATATCCTCAATCATATGTAGGAGATTGTTGTTGAATAGTTTATAATGGATGGTGGAAAGGATTCCACCCTGGCGTACTCCCTGCTGGATCTGTAGAGGTGAGGAAATTCGGCCCTTAAGCTTGACCACAGTTTCGGCATCAGCATAGAGGTCTTGGATGGTTCCCCAGAGTGATTGTTCGACTCCGCTGATGTATATCTTATGAAGGAGTGAAGCGTGCCAAACTACATCAAACGCCTTGCAGGCATCTAGCGTGACCATAGCCACTTGTTCCTGGTTGTCCTTGGCCTCATTCACAACCTCTGAAATGATCAACGCTGTGTTGTTGGAGGACGATCCCTCTGTGAATCCTCTCTGCCACATGGACTGAATGTTATCGTGGTTATGTTTGGTTCAGTTTAAAAGCAGTTTCTCAAGTATCTTCCCGATTAATGACAGGACTGTAATCCCCCTATAATTTGTTGCTAGTTTACTATCTTTATCTTTCTTGAGGACAGGTGTTAATATTCCTTGCTTCATGTCACGTGGAACGTGTCCCTTTGAGAGAATATAGTTCATTAGAATTGCTAAGTGATCAAATACTGCTGCCGGGGCATGCTTCAGATGCTCTGCAGTTAGTCCTTGATAATCCGGAGCTTTATTGTTCTTAAACCCAGCTACGATTTCCCTGAGCTCTAATTCTGTTACAGGCTGATTCTGTTTTTTCTGGTTACGACACAGGTCTTCAATTACGATGAGATCGTTCTCCACTAAGGTCTTATAGGCTTCGTCGAACGCTGCATCTTGAAGAGGACTGGCCAGTGCACCAAAGTGTTCCTTAAATGCCACTAAGATATCAGCCTCATCAGTACACGTTGTTCCATGATGTATAAGGTGGTGGATTCCATTATTGCCTAGAGTACGTTGTTTTGCAATTAGGTAGAAGAAGGGTTGTCTGTCATATTCGTGTGCCTCCATGATCTTGTTGCAGTGGTCACTCCGTTTCTGCCTGTTCATCAGTTGTATAGCTTGCCTTAATGCCCGCCTAGCATCTTTTCGCCTATGGTTTGCAGCATTATCATTCTCAATTGACTTGCCTTCAAGCATCCATATCCTGTGTGCTTTTTTACTTATAGTGGCCAGGGCATTTAAAGTTGGGGTCCATATTTTGTTGTTGTATGGGTGCTTCCTTGTTCCATCCTTGACTGAACACACAGAAGCCTGGAGAGAAGTGCTGTGCATGGCACTTGAGAGTGTCTTTACCATCATATGTGCTGCTAGATTACTTTCTATTTCCGGGGTTTTGCCAGATAGGATGCCATCAACCATCTCTTTGTACTGCTCAACATCACACTTTCTCCAGTGAATTCTCTCAGGGATATGGTCTGTCTGGAGATGCATTTTAGATTCTTGTGCTTTACCTACCTTCTTGTGGGTGTTGAAGGTAACCGCAGCTGTAAGTATCACATCAGTATGATCTGAGAGGTTCAGTGGATGTTTTGGAGTTATCGTGACTTGTTTGGCCATAGGCTTGGACCTGCCAGACAGCAGCCAGTAATCTATTTGTGATGATAACTTTCCACTTTCAGAACAGAATGTAGGTTTGATAAGGTAATTCTGAGGAAGATGTATATCATGCTCACTCATGAAGTCTTTTAGCTTTTGGTCTCTAGGGATCCCTTTATCTCTATGAGCTGATGCATTTATGTCGCCACCTATTATGATGAGATGAGTTCCTTCATATGTTTCTATAAGTTCATGAATTTCATCCAGGACTGCCTCAAAGTCGCGTTCGGATTGGGCATTTCCACGTGAAGGCATGTACACATTAATAAGGTAGATTGGCACTTCAGTAAGTATTTCTAATGCCACGATCCTATGACTTCCCTCATCTGTTTTTCTGATGTACTGGTCCAGACTACTTGACCAAATGATGGCTGTCCCACTGTAGCCTCTTGGTGCCTGAAGTGGTGGTATTGGATCATCATCGTCAATACACTTGGCATGGAAGTTGCCTTTGCTGTAGACCTTTGTTAGTACTTCTTCCACCTTGTACCTGTAGAGCCAGTGCTCCTGCAGTAGGATGATTTCGTTATTCTTTGAGAGCATATGAAGGTAACCAATATTCGTCTCAGCATTCTTTGCGTTCAGTATTGCAATATTAATCAGGCGATGACCATCTATAGCCGTGGCACTCGATGCATTTTCTTCCTGAGCTGGTTGACTTTGCTCAGGTGAATCTGCCATTGGCAGACTTACAACAGGCAGATCACTTGTGGCACTGCTCATAGGCTTGCCTATTTGAACTGTATCATGGGTTGAGATTGTGTTGGTACCCATTGTTGGATTTGGGCTACAGTGCGGGGGGGGGGGGGCGTCAGGAAGTAGCTGCTGCAGATATGAGCCTGTCGAATACGGGTGTGGTATGATTGGCCTTGCTAGGGACTGTTGTTGTACAGTAGGTTGGAGATGAGTCATGGAAAACATCATGTTCATCATTGGAGGTCTGTCCCATACAGCCTGTTGACGCTGGTAGTTTGGCGGACGTACTGCAGGGGCAGCTTCTTGATGGCTGATAACCGGTGGAACAAGATATGGTTAACCTTGAGGCCATACTGGGCGTGTCTCCAATGGACCTTTCACTCGAGGACCGGGGATCTGGTTTACTGTCGTCATAGTGACATGTTGTCCCTTTTTCTGTGGTTTTGTCTTTGGCTGGCTCGTAAATCGCTTTTTCTGTTTTTTCCTGTGGCCCACCTCTAAAAAATGATGCCGTTGATCTGGTTGCAGGTTCTGGCACTGGCTGGATATCTGTTTAGTATGCAGTGGCCGTGAGTGAGGTAGTGAGTCAGCATCCTGTTGGTCTTGCTGGGAATCGTCACTGTTAGTACGTGGGCTGCGCCATGCGGGTGGAGACATGCCGACTTCGTCCATTCTGCCAGATGTTTTTTCAGCGGGTTTTTGCTGCCATGCTTTGGTCTTTCGAGATTGGTTAGTCGACGAGTTGATATGCATTGCTTTTAGGCGGGGAGGAAGTATTCTGTCACCTGCATGGCTGTTGTGATGGGGGTCTCTCAGAAGCGGTATTTTGTGTTGAATGACAGCGCTGCAGGTTCTGATACCAATCATGTGAGTGGTTGTTATGTGATGTGAACTGACCAGATGTCATTCTAGTGCTGCCCTGTCTACCATAACACACTTCTTCAGCAATATTCTGGGATGGCCTACCATGAGGGAACTGGTTATATTGCGTGCTATGCTGGTTTTGGGGCAGCCACTGAGGTGGAGTACTAGTATCATAAGGTCCTGGTCCTACACGTACATGCTGGGGGTAGTTCTGAGCATCAGTTTGCCTTGGTGGAAGCCTGTACAGAGACGCATCTCGGTTAGGTGATCTATATGCTTGTGGCTGTGCTAGGTCACTACTCCTGGAATGTTGCTTGAATTCTGATGAGCACCACAGTGCTGACAAGGTGCACACGTCTGACTACTGAGAGGCCTTTGTTTAAGTTGAGTCTCTATGTGATATACTCTACTTTCAAGCATTTTCATTTCCAGATCAGACACCCTTGCAATAAGATACTGCATTGATCCTCCATCTCCTGCTTCGTTGGGTCGAGTGTGAATGTTACCACGACACTCACTGTTACAGCAGTGTCGATTCGACCAAGGCATGTTCTCTGGCTGCGTGGAGGCTTCTGGTGTGGCAGCTGCTTTCAAGAGAAGCATCCTATTACTTTTCTTTAGCTCTTCAATTTTGTTCTCCATGATGGTGATATAAGACTGAGAGTATGTGTTTTGTTCTAGATTGTGCTTCAACTCAAATTCTTTGGCTGCAGTTTTCTTTTCCAGGTCCCTGAGGCGCTTTTCCTTGCTCCCTAGTAGTTTCTCTCTGTGCTTTAGCTCGTTTTCTTTCATGGTACAATCGTCATTAATCAGGATTCTTGCTGGTATATTGCGTTCTGTTGGATTATGCTTATCTGAAGAGTGTTCCACATCTTGCATGTCTAGTGGCTGCTCATTAAGCATTGCCTCTAATGATGTAGTCGCTGGGTCTGCACCACTACATGGTAGATCAGCAGAGGCATGTCCAGGTTCTATGGATGGACTTGTATTTACTACGATGGAAGAGGGAACATGATCGACGCACACTGGACCATCACTATGAAGTAGTTCCAGGTCACTGGATTCTATACGGGTTGGTGCTGTCTCAGAGTTTGTATCGGTAGAACATATCTCTAGACTGGAAGTATTCATCCCTGGTGATGCCTTGAGCAGGTGCTCTGGTTGCTTACAGGTCACACATCTGTATAAGCATTCTGGGTCTGCTAATACATGGTCATCGTCCTGCAATTTCGCAAAGCTGGCATGTGTACAAGACTGACAGAAGGAGCGTTCTACTGCTTTTCCGGTTATACTTCCGGCCGTTCCGGACTTCCGGAAATGAAAAAACAACAATAATCTGACGTTTGTCATTCTCAGGGGAAAAAAGATGAATAGATAATGTTAAAAAGGTAGCGAGCATAATTTTCCAGAGACAAAACATAAATTCTTTTGAAACATGTCGTCAATATCGCTGCAAAGAGTCATGCCTGGAAAAAGAAATGCCCTCGAGGTGGAAAGGGAAAACTTTGAACGGTCGCAGGTAAACTAAAACTTTATTCTTCCCAAAATCTCTTCACTCTTGTCTACTACATTAACATTCAACGCGTAGAAATTATGGTTGGATCGTCCTAATAATCAAATAGTCCATTAGGACCTATATATACCAACATAGGAGCACATATATGTAGATGTGTATATCAGCTGCCACCGTGACCTTAGGCTTATGTATTGTAATGTCTTTTTTATGTGTAGGGGGTCCATCGATTCATACTCATAGGCTCTGCCTTTGATGGACTGCCCGAATGTGATGTATATATCCTATATATTAAGCATGAAATAAATAATTTTGAATCTTGAATCATATTGGAAACCTCAAGATGGTCACTCCGCTCCCTCCATCACCCCCCCCCCCCCCCAACCCCCAATTAATGCATGTCTGCGGGGTAAATACATGAATGTACATTCCACCCGGGTGCGAATCGCGTGGTACCCGGCCTTAAATTTCCTTCCACCAGTGCTCATTACATACAACATTTACAACAACGACTTTCCACGGCCATGAGCATTAAAAATAATACGAGACAGTCGGCCAAACATAATGCATTTACAGACGCATAGATAGGAATAAATAAAGCTTGTATCTGGTCTGCATCAGGCGATTTAACCGTTTTACATTCTGAAGTAAATGTACGTTATTTCGTTATAACAATATCACACAAACTTTGGACATTGAAAAATCGCAGTACGTTGCCGTAAAATAACTAGGGGAACATACGTATAGTGAAGAACCATATCCCATAATGCAACGGGGGCCCATGAAGAAACCACAAAAGCTATGTCATAAGCCGAAACCAGAAGCAAAAAAAAGCTCGCGACCGGAAACGGAGCTTTCTTAGTCGCATGGTATGTGTATTTTAGCCTGGTTCCCTGTCTCATTTTCTGTTGATTTTTCCACATTACACGTACGTACATGTTATCTATATACGCTCACTTCCTAATAAATTTATGTTATATGTCAAGGGTCCACCGCATCATAGGCCTTGCCTTTGGTGAATGTCTGTATTGAATTGTGAAAATTATTTACCTCTGTGGAAATAAAGAATCTTGAATCTTGAAACATCCTTTATCTCATCGATGATTTACCACTGGAATCCCTGCAATTGGACGCTCACTGAGAAAACTGTGCTTAATTTTCTTGATCAATCAACTAACATGAGGAAAGGATTAATAGCTTTAAAACATCTGAGCCTGAAATTGTGCATTATTTATTTACATAAATATGGTATGATATGTATTATAATCAACCATGGCCAGCACATCCACCCCCACCCCACCCCATATGTATTTGTTAGGTAATTTGTGTGAATGGTTTTATTGTTGTCCTCTTTTCTGTGTCTCTTGTTTGTAATGTAGTGTGATATATTTGTAAGGTGTCCATCACTTTATAGGCATTGCCCTGGATGGACTGCCTGTAGTATCTGTTTACATGTACATAAATCGTGAAATAAATAATATTGAACTTGAACATAGCTCTTACCACTCTGATGTCAATATTGTATCTTTTACTGTGTCAATAGCAAAGAAACTGGTGTACATTTTTCAAAATTTTGGTGGATGATGTTGCTGTCTATGACAGCACCACCATCCACTAAATTCGTTAAAAAATGAACACCAGTTCATCTTTTAATTTAATTGGAAAATTAAAAAATTTGACATCAGAGAGGTACGGGTTAAGTAAGAATTTAGTGTGTGCGCAGATGACTTACTTGATGAGTAGGATTGGGCACTATGCTACCATGGTACTTAACACAATTTATACCTTCACATCAATTGCTTCACAAAATATCATCACTAGAGCATAAGCAGTTTATCACAATTGATAGTGGGAAGAATTACCTTTTTATACGTGTGCTTTCTAATCTGAAGGCATTAACCGTTGTGTTGCAACATTATTTTGAAGTCACTGTGGTATGTCAAAAGTTGACATCTATTTGCGTGACCCAGGGGTCTACGGTACCGTGGTACTGGATGTTGAAATCAATTTAAAAATCTGAAATTTTCTCACGTTAAAATTATGTCGCAACATATTCTTATAGTCAATAAGGTATCAATAAAGTCCAATATAGAAGACTGCTGGACAAAGTGGATGCTTATGGTGTGATCATGTGATGCACTCAGTTCTTGGATGGATAAGACAGAAGATGCAACAAGTTTGAGTTATAATGCAACAGTGACCTGGACCGGTGTAGCCAGTAAAATTCCCAAGGAAATGTTCTTAGCCTACTGATTTTTGTAGTAACCTCTGAAAGGCAGTATCTGATTATTTATATTTGCCTCTTGTTTTATGTTTGAAAATATTCTGTCGTTAAAATTGACTAATTATTATTATTATTATGATTATTTTGTTTCAGACAATGGCAATAACGAAAGCGATTAATAGTCAAGAGAATCCAGCCAAAGAGAAACATGTCCGTAGTATCCTTTGGTTTTAGATCCAAAGCAGATCCCCTACTGTTTGCTCATGATCTCATTGGTGACTATGGCTGTCAGATTCTGGGCATAGATTTTTTGTTTCTTTCTTACCATCCCTCATATAGGTTTCATCCAATATCACTAAGCCTTATTAACCCTTTAATGGTCAAGAGTGGGCAAGATAATTCAAATTTTTTATTAGAGAATGTCCATTTACGTAAGAACAGAAGGGGCTTTCTTTAATTTACCACTCAAATGACTGGTTTGGTTATCGAGCCAGTCACTCATGTGGTATATTCTAAAAAAATACTTCTCTTGGCATGCATATGGACATTCCTCAAGACCATTGCAGAGGCCAGTTTTGGTCAGACTAACCATTAAAGGGTTAAGGTATACTGTAAGTACTGACATCGTAGCTGAACCAGATTTTCAATTCAGATTTTGTAAGGATGCCACCACCCATCAACTCTTCAACTTTTCAATGCCTATTCTTGTTATTGATGAACAGATCTCAATGAAACTTTAGAGGTTACATTAGGAGTAACAATCAACATCGTAATGGAGACTGATTTTTTATTCACACGTGTTTTATAGGGTGGCATAACACCACCCATAAATTTCTATGTCGCTACTCATCTGTTACATACATGTATGAATGACTGAATTTCTATATAACCTGAGGTGGATATTCTAGGGTAGCTATTGACATCAGAAGAGCCCAATTTTCAATTCATCCACTGGCAGGTTTTTAGAAGAGTACCATTAAATATTAAAATCACTACTCATCTGTTATTAATGAAACATGTCTCGATAAGACTTGATAGGAATATTGTATGGGAACTCTGAACATCATATCACCACTGATGGGTTTTAGAATGGTGATCTATTAAGATCAGTATTCTGTTAGTGATGAAGAGATCTCAGTAAGCCTTGAAGGGGTATTTCACTTCAAGAGTATACTTACCTCCCTAATACTTTTGATATTGCTAAATATTGGCTTTCACTCAATAAACACTCAGATTTAAAACAGTTAGGTGCCCCTACTGGGCAGGGAGTCAGAGCGTAGTCTGGCGGATGCCAGCCCCACCACCGCGCATGCGCAGACTAGCACTACCTCTTTGCTAGATTATTGGCAGAGAGATCACACATGTCTTTTTGTGCAAAAGCTTTTTCTTACTCTTAAACTGTTTAAGTGGTGTTATTTTGGAGTGATAGTCACTGATTTGGATGGCAGGAAGGAACACTTCGCCAAAGGAGGACTTAGGACCTTTAAATCAGGTGACTTCTAGTAAAATTAGCGAGTTTTCTTCCCGGTGTATTGTGTTTCCGGGACTCGCGTTTACCGTGATAAGCGCCTTGGTTAGTTGGTTTATGTCAACTCGGTGCTACCTAAGGCTAATTTCTCTTTCTGTTTATGTCCACAGGTCTGTATGACGCTAGGTGGTGGCATCACAGCAGCAGAGAGTTAGTTTTCTCTCCACCATGGTTCCATTTCCTACTAACACTGTTAGGTTATCTAACCAAATGAAAAATTATGTCCAGTGAGTTGGAGGCCTAGTATAAAGGTCTTCTCACTTTGCCCTCTTGATCCAATTCCTTCCCCATGAGGTGGAGAGAGTTAAGAGGCGTGCAGATGGTGGAGTTCTCCGGTTCGTCACGTTGGATGGTTTGTCTATACAAGGTGTCAGGTATCTAGTTATTGATAATGTGGTGATGTTAATTATAGTAAGCAAAGGGAGATAATTAACATTTTTGCCAGAAAAGAGTTATCTATATGTATCTGATGGTTGTGTAGTCGACGTATCCATTCAGCATACAATTCGTCCTTGCACTTGGATGTTTTGTTGGGATCGAATTTTTCCTGTCACGGGATTAATGACGTCATAATCAGCCTGGCTATGTATTTATCAGCAATTCAAGTCGCTATGCTGGTTTCTGATGTATTTTGATCTTTATGATCGTTTTCCTTCTCTTTGAGTTGGTTTGAGTGTCTAAGCTTAACTAGTTTGCTCATACTCCTTGTCCTTTGCCCTGTTTCAGGGACCGGGTTGCGCGTCCTGTGGACGTTTTCTACATGATACGTTCTGGCCTCATCTTTACTATCAATGTAGCCCTTGTGGTCCCTTGGCTAATTGTGACATATGTAAGCACTGGGGGGGCGAGTTAATGTCCGAATTCTTGTGCTGCTTACAGGCGATGGACAAGGTGGTAGAGGAGGAGAAGAAGAAGAAGCGGAAACGAGAGGTTGTAAGTAGGAAGGGTAAGGGGAAGGTCTCGTCCGCGGTGGATATGGAGGCCTTCCGGACCGAGATGTTGGGAGAGATGAAGAGGACAATAAAGGATTTGGTTCCAGGGTTGCTTCGTGGCATGCTTCCTGGACCAAATCCTTTACTGTCCTCATCATCGGCTTCGGAGCAGGTAATCCCCGCCTCTGGATCGGTTTTCCTTAGACCGCTTCCGTTGTTCGACGATTCAGAGGTGGCCCCATTAGAGGGGGCGTTCCACGACCCTGGCAGCAGGCTTATTGCCGCGTCGAGAGGGGACCGTGGACGGTTGTCGCTGGAACCCGCGGGCTGCTTATCAGTCCAGGGGTATCCGCACGCCACGGTGGCCAGTACCTCCTATGGCACCGTTCCTGGTCAGCCCGGGTTAGCTCTCTTTGCTGACCCGGGGTCTAATCTTTCTGACCAGGGTGATGAGGATTACCTGCTAGGGTCGCCGTCTGACGACGTGGACATGGATGAAGACGTTTGTGCACCCCTCGCGGGGAATACAGGCGGCTTCTTCCACGGTTTTACTCACCCTGGAGTAGAGTCCGCTGCTCAGGTGGTGGCCCAGGGCGCTGCTGATGGCCAGCGGTACCGCATACCTCGGCTTGCCGAGGGTGTTGCTGGTGCTGGCCGGGCCCGTGGTGGGGCGGTATATACCCCGCGCTCTGCCACGGTGCCTGCTCCTGGTCAAACCAGTGATATTGTCATGCCGGTGCTGTCAGGCCCGCATGTTTTCCCTGGCTTGCCAGGTGTATCAGCGTACCCGCCGTCAAGCTCTGCTGCTTGCGCTCAGGAGGAAGACGAAGGACCCCGTCTTGTAGAGCGCTCGCAGTTAGCCACGGAGGAGGATTGGTCTGACGCTTGCCAGTGGTTGGTGAGCGTTAGGCCTGATCTGCCCGTTGAGCAGTCGGCTAGCCAGCGTGACCACAGGCCGTGGTTAGCTGGGAAACCGACTGCTAACGCTATGCCTTCTCTGCCGCTGGCGGAGCATGTCGTTGACATGTTCAAGGCGGCGGAGTCGTCCATTAATTCGAGTGGACGTCTCGCGAAGGCCCCTCGCGAGGTGGCCAGGCGTTGTCGCATCGTGCCCCTGGATTACCAGCGGTACGGTGTGGTACCCAAGCCCAGCGTGGATGACCGCGCGGCTTTGGGTGAGGATGCGCGGCCAGGCTTCCGTTCTGACACGGGGGTCTTGTGCTCGAACGCGTTGCGTTCGGCGAATACCGCGTTGCGTGATGCGGAGGAGAGTGGGAGGGCTTCGATTGCCGCTCTGTCCCACGTCTCCCAGCTGTTACAGGGGGTAGTAACGGCATCCGCATCGCGCCAGCCAAGTCCGGTCACGGTCCAGCGAGCCATCCAGGATGGTATTAACCTGGCGCTGGACTGTATGACTCGGGCGGTGACCAGGAGTGTCCGGGCAAGACGCACGTTTGCCCTGGACAATCTGTGCCCGTCTCAGGACCTGTACAATAGGCTACTCCGTACGCCTATGACGGGTCCTGGTCTTTTTGGAGGTGAGGGATGTCGGCACCTCCAGGAGACGGTCACCCTGGTGAATAACCAGAGGGCGCTGCGCGAGCAGTTTGAGGTGCTGCGTCGTGCTAACGTTCGCGCCGCGGCCCCTGCGTATCGTCCCCTGCAGGCTCGAGGTGGTGCTGGCCAAGTCAGAGGCCAGCCACCGTCGCAGCCTCGGCCGCGTGCGATTCGGCCAGCAGCGAGGGGGGCGCAGGTTCCTCAGGCGCCGTCAGCCAGGCAGCCGCCCGCGCACCAAGGTGCGCGCGGGGCGGGGCGCGCGAGGATCTGGGCGTGGTTATCGGTCCTGACAGGACGCTTACCGCGGTAAGAACCACTCCGGTGTGTATGGCGACGGAGACAGTGCCGCTCTTGCATGCCTCGTGTCCACCGCGGTCCCTAGGTGGACCGGTGGGAGGCCGGCTAGCCGACCACATGCAAGAGTGGGAACGGTTAACTCAGGACCGTTTAGTCTTGCGATGGCTTTCCGTCGGGTATCATCCAGAGTGGATGACAGGCCCGCCGTCGCGACTGTCTCTAGTGCCAGTCTGGACTCCCATTCCGAGAGATCCAGAGCAAAGGTTGTGTATCGAGGAGGAGATAAATTCCCTCGTACAAAAAGGAGCTATTCAGCCGGCACAAAGGTGTCCGGGCTTCTATTCAACCCTGTTCTTAGTAACAAAACGCACCGGAGGGTGGAGACCGATTCTCAACCTCAAGCCATTGAACAAGTTCATCGAGACGCCCAGTTTCAAGATGGAAACGGTGCGCTCGGTGTTGGCGGGGTTGGAGAGGGGGATGTGGACGGCGTCGATAGATTTGAAGGACGCTTATTTCCACATCCCCATCCACGGGAGTTTCTGTCGCTTCCTGAGATTTGCATTCCAGGGCAGACAGTGGGAATTCAGGGTGTTGCCCTTCGGAATTTCCACGGCTCCTCGGGTTTTCACCCGTGTGGTTCTTGCGATCACAGCATACCTCCGCAGGAGAAGCATAGCAGTCCACACGTACATAGACGACTGGCTGTTGAAAGCGCACACCCGGGAAAGTTTGTCGGCCAATCTGGAGATTGTTTTGAAAACTCTCACAGACTTAGGCTGGATGATCAATTTCCCAAAATCAGAGCTGACTCCATCCCAGAAGTTTGTTTACCTGGGGATGTTCTTCGATCTAGAGACAGGATATGTTTATCCTACTCAGGAGAGAGTTCAGAAACTCATCTCATTAATTCAGTCAGTGTGCGACAGTCGTCATGTCCTGGCACGGGTTTACTTGAGAATGCTGGGGTTGATGGTTTCATTGGAACCAGTCATTCCTCAGGCCGCCTTACGCAGGCGGCCGATCCAGTTATTTCTCATGACACAATGGACCCAGAGTACAGGTTCGCTGGACTCGAATGTGTCAGTGTTGGCGCCTCTGATTCACCACCTGCAATGGTGGTTGAATACAGAGAATCTCTTGCCGGGGGTTTTGCTAACCCCTCCCCACCCTCAGGTGACTGTGTGTACAGATGCATCGATGGAGGGCTGGGGAGCTTGCCTGGAAGAGTCCACGATATCAGGGCTTTGGAGTCTGGAACAGTCAAAGGAACATATAAATCTACTGGAGCTAAAAGCAGTAGTCCTGGGCCTGGAACATTTCTTACAGAAAGTTCAGGGCAAGATTGTTCTTATTCGTTCAGACAACTCAACAGTTGTGACTTACATAAACCGCCAGGGCGGAACGAAGTCGCCCAGTCTCTGTATGATGACATGGAAACTGCTTTGTTGGTGTCTGGATCACCAGATTACCTTGAAAGCAGTTCATATTCCGGGAAGGTTAAACCTGCTAGCAGACTCATTGAGCCGAAGGATGAGTGTTTTACCCACGGAATGGCAACTAAATCAATGTGTGGCGGATCGTCTGTTCGACCATTGGGGGAACCCAACATCGATTTGTTCGCAACGAAGAAGAATGCGAAGATGACGACGTACGTCTCTCCGATTCCGGATCCAAGCGCTTTCGCAACAGATGCGTTAGCTATCAGCTGGGGGAGAATGTATGCATACGCATTCCCTCCAGCAATCCTGATTCCAAAAATTCTTCAGAAAATCAGACAAGAGGAATGCCAAGTGCTTCTGATCGCCCCGGATTGGCCAAGCCGATCATGGTATACGGATCTGCTGGACCTTCTGGTCTGCAATCCGGTTCCTCTGCCTCTGATGGACGATATTATCTTCCAGGGCAAGGCCCTTCACAACAATCCGTCAATGTTCAGATTGACTGCGTGGATGTTGTCAAGGAATCTAGAATTAAGGAGGGCTTTTCTGAGCAAGCAGCCATGTTTATGGCCAAAGCCAGGAGGGGGTCAACCTCCAGAGCATATAATTATAAAATCAACAGATTTGCAGAATGGTGCTCAAAAAGATGTATTGATCCAATGGATTCATCTATTCAAGTAGTAGCTGATTTCCTCTGTCACCTCTATGATGCCTATAGCCTCAAGCCTAACTCTATTGCTGGTTATAAGTCAGCATTAATGTCTGTTATTCCTTGCTTGGCTAAGAGGGGAAGTGATGAAGTAAATACATTAAATGTATTAATTAAAGGCATGGGCAATCTAAGACCAAGGAATCCACCTGTGATTCCGTCTTGGAGTTTATCGCTAGTGCTTCAAGTACTAGGTGATAAGCCTTTTGAACCACTTAGTTCCATTTCTATGAAACTATTAACACTGAAGACTGTGTTTTTAATTGCTGCGGCCTCGGCTAGGCGTAGGAGTGAAATTCATGCCTTATCAGCCGAGGATGACCGTTTTGTGGTTTCAGGGGAAGGCCTTAAGCTGCTACCTAGGATTAATTTCTTGGCTAAAAATCAGTCGTTGAAATATCCAGGTCAACCTATTATTTTGCCTGCTTTAACTAGATATGATCCTAATTCTAAAGCATGGTGTCCCGTCCGGGCGCTGCGCCGGTACAAACAACGTACGGCGGAGTGGCGCACCGACCAGTCAGCGTTATGGTTGTCATATATTGAACCCCATGGCAGGGCTTCTAAGGACACCATTTCCAGGTGGATTGTGGAATGCATTCAGTTTTGCCATAAATCCGCCACCGGGAAGCAGGTTGACGTGGCCAAGGCTCACAGTGTCCGCGGCGTAGTGACATCCACGGCCCTATTTAATGGGGTCCCTGTGGATGATATTATGTCGGTGGCTCAGTGGCACTGTGAGTCAAGTTTTACAGACCATTATCTCCGTGACACCTCTAATCCTCTCGCCTTGTCGATTTTGAAAAAATAACTCGGTTTATATTTTTTGAGGAGGTTTTTCCTCATTACTTATATATTTCACAATTAATTTATGGAAACACCCACTTTTTTGGGCCTGCATCAGTCTTTACCAATGGGAAGATGATGTCAGCAGCCATTTTCAACAAGGTCAGTCTTGTTCATGTGTTGTCCGTTGTTGATTGTATTGTCACGATTACCCGTTATTAATATGGTGATGGTTTGTGTATTTGTGTGGTTCATTGTTGAGAGTTACGAAAATGGAGTTTTTTCGTCTCTGTCCTGTAGTACATGGCACTTGTACGTAGAGAGCGTATAGGACATTGAGGTCAGGCGACTCTTCCTCCCAGGAAGGAGGGGGGGGGAGCGCATATGACATTCGGTCATCTCTCATACATCGGTAGTGTTATCCGATGGTTAGTCAAATCCTGACTGTTTTTTCTTACAGTTTCAGAAGTTTAAGTGCCTTAAACGCAGAAAAGCGTATAGGGATGAGCTGGTCTTTTGACCTCGCCTCCCTCCCGCCAGATTCACTTTCGAATTCTGGCAATATCAAAAGTATTAGGGAGGTAAGTATACTCTTGAAGTGAAATAAACGAAATCTAGGATTTCTTTTTTCACGAGAGAGTTGATACTTACCTCCCTAGATACGGACCCGGCCTCTCCACCCCACAGAGGCTCGGTCTTCAGGCTCTTAATAGTTGCATGTGTGTCAGCCAATAATCTAGTCAGAGGAAGTGCTAGTCTGCGCATGCGCGGTGGTGGGGCTGGCATCCGCCAGACTACGCTCTGACTCCCTGCCCAGTAGGGGCACCTAACTGTTTTAAATCTGAGTGTTTATTGAGTGAAAGCCAATATTTAGCAATATCAAAAGTATTAGGGAGGTAAGTATCAACTCTCTCGTGAAAAAAGAAATCCTAGATTTCGTTTATTCTCAAGGTAGCTATCACCACTATAATGGAGCCAGATTTCCAATTCATACCAGCTAGTTGGTTTTAGATGGGTGCCCAACCCATTACATGTTCAAATTGCAGCTAGGTTGTTGATCTTGATAAAACTTGGGTGAAAATAATCTCACTATACCTACGGTATGATAATGAGGGCATCATTTTTTAGAAGCGCATCACCACTCTTAAATTTTAAAGTCGCTATGCAAGTTGCAGAATAAGAAAGAAATATTACTTACCTCTCCAGGATGTAGAAATTATTTGAGTGGAGCCTTTGTGACCATCTCGGTCACTTATTCAGCAATAACTGACAGTCGCTGGCAATGTCACTCTGATCAGTTCTTGTGGAGTCACGTGACAGCATGGACTGGTAGACTGCTGGTAAATGGTAGCCCTTGTCTCGGTTCATGTTTGTTTGATATTTGTAGATTTCTATGACCTCTAACTGTCCATTTAAATAAGTTTGTCTCGATGTTGATGACCAAGGCACTGCTGGCAGGGGTGATATGACCATGTATGTTTTTGTATGTTCTGCCACAGCTGAGTTGGAGTTGGTTTTAAGATGTTCTTTAACACTGATGCTGAGAGGCCTTTTTGTTTCGCCTATATATGTCCCCTGACATTGGCCACAGTCGATCTTGTAGATAAATCCAGAGCGTTAATGTGTGGTCAGTTTATCTTTGGGTCTTACTAATTGTGATCTTAAGGTGATGACTGGCTTGTGGTAAGTTTTGATGTGGTTTTGTCAGTGATTCTGGAACTACCAAACTTATAGTGTACAGAAAACCCCTACACACACAGATCAATATCTAATTTTTCACTCGAACCACCATTTGGAACACAAAAGGTCAGTCATCAGAACTTTATTTCACCGCTCAGATTCCGTCATCATAGAAATATCAGACAAAAAAGAAGAATATCATCACATCCAACACTCACTCCTAGCCAATTGTTACACTTCGTGGATGAGAAAACCATCTCTCTCTCCCCCCCCCCCCCCCCACCTCATACTAAACAATCAGATGTCGAAAAGCTTCCACTAGTCAGACTTGTGGACATCCAAGGCCTATCAGAAGACCTTGTCAGACTCTTCCGACAACACCAGAAGCTGTTTTTGGCTGAAATGAGTGTTACGGGTAAAAAACCCCAAACTATACATGAAAACCTAACTCACCTTTCCAGAGTATCCATCCATCATCAGACCTCGTATGATGTTATAATCAGCTCAGCGCGTGTATGATGATGTCATAATCATTACGTCACAAAGGGTTCCATATATCCGGTCACCAAATCTCAAACAGTCCGACACGTATGAATTGTATGTATTTGTAATAATTCTATGCTATTTAATAACCACGCTGTTGAATATTTTGAAACTAATTTGACTGGGCACTGTTGCTGCCTAATAACCACGCTGTTGAATATTTTGAAACTAATTTGACGGGGCACTGTTGCTGCCTTAAGCAGCAACAGCACTCAGTCAAATTAGTTTCAAAATATTCAACGGCTTACCTGTGTAGATTTCTGGAAATGGATAGTCAAGGTGTTCAGAGATCTATCGATCACTACACGTGCGTGGTGTGGGTGGAGCTTAGCTAGAGATGGGCGGGGCATAGCTAAAACCAGAAAGGTCCATTAGAGCTCACCTAGCACAACCAGGCGAAGACAGAACACAATACAGGAAGAGATTCACACCATGCACTAAAGGCAAGTGCAGCTTCTGTCAAGTCATGAACCAAACATACGCTTTAAATGTGTCCGTAGCTATGCGTAGGAACACCTACGTTCCATCACTAATTCCAAAACAACACATGCACTTTGACACACATGTGTGTGTAAATATTCCACACTGAAAACCATGGAAAAGGTGAGTACTCACACACTCCATGGCGTTATTAAGAAGCAAAGTTACCAAATTTGGCACACTCATCCATATTATGGCTGACTAGATGAGCATTGAGTTTCAGGTTATAGCTTCAAATATCTAGGGCATGGATCACTAAGTGCATACTGGAATATCCATATATGTAAGCTTGATGTTATTGTTGTCAGTGAGTTTAAAAATGTTGTAACTGTCTCACTAAAGACAATTGTAGCCTTCGACAACGCTGTGCAGTACAGCTAAGTTCCAAACCAAAATAAAATGTACTGTTGAATATTTTGAAGATAATTAGGTTGGAAGACATTGCTGCCTAAGGAACAAGATTAGAGAAAGCTTATATATATATATTTTGACAATAATTTGTGTGAAAGTTATTGCTATCAATGACAGCAACAACATTCAGTAAAATTATTGTCAAAATAATTATTAGGTAATGCAATTACTACCTGGTACAGATTTGATACTAATCTGAATGAAAATTGCTGCTACAACAGTTTTCAGTCGATATATTCTAAAATAATCATCATAATTTTTAGTAGACTCTCGCTATGGATTTGAATAGCAATTTGACTAAGTCGTTGGTGTCTAAGGCACCAACAACATTGCCGAATTATTATCCACACACGTGCAATCAATATATTACTTTTAGATAAGGTGAGCGTAGGCCTACACTGCTGGGCAAAAAAAAATGAGGCAAACATGATTTATGATATTTTTTATGATTACTCTTTCATGTTAATAAATACAGTGAAATAAGTGACAATTTTACATAATATTGTATGCATTGTCTGTGTGCAGGGTACCTTTTAGTATGGGATAGCCTTTCCGTTATTTTTTTTTTATCCCAAGACTCACCCATTTGGGCAAGCTGTCTGAAAGCTTTTTGCATTGTGCTGCGTCAATGCTGGTCAATTCATGTCTGACTGCTTTCCACTGCTGAGTGAGCTAATTTGCATATCAAAAGCCATCTACTGAATGGATTCTTGTTCTATATTAGACCTACATGCATACACAAAAGACAAATAGTGCGTCTCTGTGTTCAGGATTTAAAGTGAATTAACTAACC
This sequence comes from Chaetoderma sp. LZ-2023a, assembly GCA_034401795.1. Lineage (NCBI taxonomy): Eukaryota > Metazoa > Mollusca > Caudofoveata > Chaetodermatida > Chaetodermatidae > Chaetoderma > Chaetoderma sp. LZ-2023a. Next base: position 15,402,834 of record CM067370.1, read on the forward strand.
AAACTAGCAAGCTAGTTGAGTTACGCTGACCGAGGTGACAAGATATTAGCCATTTCTGTAATCTCTGTGTATTACCACACTGTGCCTGAAGAGTGAAGTTGTTATTTTTGATTCAAAATGTCTTCAAAAAAGGCTAAATTCCATGTACCTGTTGAAGTCAAAAGCCGGATCGCAGATCTTCATCAAGCTGGAAAGTCATATCCTGAGACTAAGAAAATTCTAAAGTCAGGATATTCAGATTCCACTGTCTACAATACAGAGAATTGGCCACACATTTCAAGTGATGGGTTCTGTTGCCCGGAAAGCGGGTTCTGGACGAGCTAAAGTGACAACATGTCGAGATGAAAGAAGGCTGAAAATTACTGTTCTGAAGAATCGTAAGAAGACTCTCACCAAATTAGCAGAAGAATTCAGAAATTCACAAAATAAGGCTGTTTCAAGAAGAACAATTGCAAGGAGGGTCAAGGAAGCTGGTTTTTCATCAAAGCGGTGTGCTAAGAAACCATTGCTCTCCACAAAGAACGTTGCAGACAGACTCAGATTTTTGGCACTTTATCGTGACCATGCTTCTCAGTGGTTTGAGCGTGTTCTCTGGAGTGATGAGGCACGTTTTGAGCTGTGTACAGATGCTCCAGAGTGCTGTCTTCGTAGGTCAGTTGAAAAATATAACCCAGAATGCCTCTCCACCACTCTGAAACATGCAGGAGGTGGAATTATGGTATGGGGTGTGTTTTCTGCATCTGGAGTTGGCGAGCTTGTGCAATGTGAAAAGTCCATTAATGCAAAGGAGTATCAAAACATATTAGAAAAGGGGTTGCTTCCAAGCCTGAACAAGTTGTGTAGTGGAAATAAAAGACAAAAAGCTATTTTTCAACAAGATAATGCCCCGGCACACACAGCAAAAACAACAAAGTCGTGGTTTGAGCGGCATTCTCTGTCGGTGATGTTTTGGCCTGGACAGTCACCAGATCTTAACCCCTTAGAGAATATATGGGCGCATATCAAGGCCAAACTGGTTGGCAGAAAATTTGGGAGCACTGACCAGTTGTGGGAAGCAGTCAGACATGAATGGAACAGCATTGGTGCAGCACACTGTAAAAGACTTTCAGACAGCTTGCTCAAATGGCTGAGATTTCTGAAGAAAAACAAGGGAAAAGCTATCCCATACTAAAAGGTACCCTGCACACAGACAATGAATACGATATTATGTAAAATTGTCACTTATTTCACCTGTATTTATTAACATGAAAGAGTAATCATAAAAAATATGATAAATCATGTTTGCCTCATTTTTTTGGCCCAGCAGTGTATATATGCTTTCTCGTCAGGAATGAATGCTTAGCAAACGGTGTGTATGTTTCGTTGACAGATTTGTGCATTTGTTTGAAATACAGTGATCAAACAGAAACATACACCCGGTAGCTAGGCGAAATATTTACTTGCTTGCAAAGCGTATTTTGGCCATATACACTCTACTTTGATAGCAATACTGAGCGCTGTGTGATTCTATGGACAACAATTTTATGACGTAGTTGGTGGCTTAGTCAGCAACAACTTACAGTCAAATTGCTCTTCAAATCCGTAGAAAGTGTTGACTGAAATTTATGATGATTATTTTAGAATACATAGGCTGAAAGCTGTTGCAGCAACACTTCAATAAAATTTGTATCAAATATATAGCAGGTAGTAATTGCACTACATACTAATTATTTTGACAACAATTTGACTGAATGTTGTTGCTGTCATTAATAGCAACAACTTTGAAGAGAAATTACTGTCAATGTATATAAAAGCTTTCTCCTATCTTCTCCTGGACATTGACACACTGTCTCTGAACAGTACTGAAATATGGACTTACGCTTCCACAGCTGGAGGACAAATGACTATTTGCACGTGCAAGCAGGTTGGTTTTGTTTGAGAAATCCTGGCTTGAGCAGACAATAGACTAAACGAATATGGCGTCCAATAGTTACAACAGTTATGGAGTCAGGGCATTGCATGCTGGGTAGCATTGCCCGCCGGGTAGCATTGTATGCTGGGTGAATTGAACAGGTATCTCATATCTCGAACAAAAGTGTCTATATTTAATGGAACACGAGAGCTTTAATTTATGATCTCTACTGTATATTAGCACACGCTCTATGCACTATTCCTTAACAGCTGTTCAGGTATAATATTAGGCACACATCAGGAGCTTGGTGCTGGTACATTTTGGAACATGGCTTTGAAGCTGCCATTGCAAGCAAACCCGATTACCTGCTGGAAGCTGTGTCATGTTATTCATAAGATCTTCAGAGATGGACATCCGTCAGTACGTACCTAACCATTGGCTATAAATCACAGATGTGTCCGCATTGTAGACATAACTATTTTATTAAAGATTAAAGATATGATGTGGTTGTCTTTTTATCATTTCAAGACCTGTCAGTTCACACTTCCCATGGTTTGAAAATTATTTGACAACAAAGCGTTGCTACCTTAGTCCTTTCCAGTTAAATTGCTTTCAAAATACTCAGTTGAATATTTATTAATACTCTCAGAGATCTGATGTTTTAGGCCTGTTATCATTAACCCTTGAATTTGTTCAAGAAAATTTCAATTTTCTCATAGAAAATGTCCATTTGCAGACCAAGAGAAGACTATTTTTTAAAATTGAGCACTGGAATGACTGGCTTGGTTATTCCCTAGAGAATTGAGTAAAATGGCCCATTTTCTGAAGAGATTGGTCTTTTGTCCTCACATGTCTGTTGCCTCGGAAAAAGCCTGGTTTCATGCAGAGTTAAATTAAAGAATAAAATGAGTCACGCGGCGCCTAAGTTATTCTATCCCCCCCCCTCCCCCCCCCTCTCCCTTTGAGTTTGTATATATCAAGCAGTATTGATTGTTGCTTTAACAAGTAATAACAACAATGATGAATACTGATGTGATCATGTCTATGTTTTAAATATATAGCCTATAATTATTTCATTATTTTTATCATAGGCGATTCCTGACTCACTGAAATACCACAGCCATCTGACAGAGTTAGGCAAACTGTGGGTAAGTCATCGATAATATGTCAAGAGTTAGGCAAACTGTGGGTAAGTCATCGATCATTTGTCGAGAGTTAAGCAAACTGTGTGTGAAATCATCGATTATTTGCCAAGAGGTACATGTTGGCTATGAGGATAAGTCATCAATTATATGTCAAGCATTAAAGAACCCGTGAGTAAAAGCATCGATCATTTGTTGAGAGTTAGAAACCTATCATTTGTTAAGAGTTAGAAACCTATCATTTGTTAAGAGTTAGAAACCTATCATTTGTTGAGAGTTAGAAACCTATCATTTGTTAAGAGTTAGAAACCTATCATTTGTTGAGAGTTAGAAACATATCATTTGTTAAGAGTTAGAAACCTATCATTTGTTGAGAGTTAGAAACCTATCATTTGTTAAGAGTTAGAAACCTATCATTTGTTGAGAGTTAGAAACCTATCATTTGTTAAGAGTTAGAAACCTATCATTTGTTGAGAATTAGAAACCTATCATTTGTTAAGAGTTAGAAACCTATCATTTGTTGAGAGTTAGAAACCTATCATTTGTTAAGAGTTAGAAACCTATCATGTGTTAAGAGTTAGAAACCTATCATTTGTTAAGAGTTAGAAACATATCATTTGTTGAGAGTTAGAAACCTATCATTTGTTAAGAGTTAGAAACCTATCATTTGTTGAGAGTTAGAAACCTATCATTGGTTAAGAGTTAGAAACCTATCATTTGTTAAGAGTTAGAAACCTATCATTTGTTAAGAGTTAGAAACCTATCATTTGTTAAGAGTTAGAAACCTATCATTTGTTGAGAGTTAGAAACCTATCATTTGTTAAGAGTTAGAAACCTATCATTTGTTAAGAGTTAGAATCCTATCATGTGTTAAGAGTTAGAAACCTATCATTTGTTAAGAGTTAGAAACCTATCATGTGTTAAGAGCTAGAAACCTATCATTTGTTGAGAGTTAGAAACCTAGGGTTAAATTATATCAATCAGTCAACAAGCGCAAAGTAAAGTGTGGATTCGCTGATAAGTCATCGATCATTTGTCAAGAATTAGACAAAATGTGGGTAAGTCACCGATTTTTGTCATGTTTGTCAAGAGTTAGGCCAACTGTGGGCAAATTATTAATCATTTGTCAAAAGTTAGGCAAGCTGTGGATAAGTCATTTATCATTTGTCTTCTTCTTTTCATTCGCTGATCATACCGCCAGTCCTGTAAGTGACTATTGACATGTTCATAAGCGTTTTTATCATTTGTGAAGTGTTACACAAATGGTGGGCAAGTCAAACGATTATTTGTCAAGAGTTAGGCCAGCTGATGGTAAGTCATCAATCATTTATTAAGAGTTAGGCAAGCTGATGGTAAGTCATCAATCATTTATCAAGAGTTAGGCAAGCTGATGGTAAGTCATCAATCATTTATCAAGAGTTAGGCAAGCTGATGGTAAGTCATCAATCATTTATCAAGAGTTAGGCAAGCTGATGGTAAGTCATCAATCATTTGTCAAGCGTTAGATAAGCTGATGGTAAGTCATCAATCATTTATCAAGAGTTAGGCAAGCTGATGGTAAGTCATCAATCATTTATCAAGAGTTAGGCAAGCTGATGGTAAGTCATCAATCATTAGTCAAGAGCTCGGAATATGGAAATTGAGACACTGAAATTTCATGGGTTAACCATTTCACAAACAGATCTCTGCAAAAGTATATTCTTTATGATATAGAACTTATTCTGTTGAAGACTGCCAGTAAAATTCAACAGTTTCCCTGTATGGTAGCGTTGAAAATGAGATATGGAAAATTTATTGGTGAAAGTGTTAAGTAGTTGAATAGTGGATGTTTTTGTGCCTTGACCACAGCTTCCTTGGAGCAGTAGCTGGAGAGGTGACACACATAAGTAATGTGGCTTACAATGACGTGTGACATCGATTCAATAACCCTATAATGGTCAAATTTGGTCAAGAAAATTTAAACATTTTCTTATCGAATGTTCATTTACAGGCAGAGTGAATACAATTTTTTTAAATTTATCACTGAAATGACTGGCTCGGTTATCAAATCAGTCTTTCACATCAAGAGTATACTTACCTCCCTAATACTTTTGATATTGCTAAATATCGGCTTTCACTCAATAAAACACTCAGATTAAAAACAGTTAGGTGCCCCTACTGGGCAGGGAGTCAGAGGTAGTCCGGCGGATGGTCGCCCCACCACCGCGCATGCGCCGACTACTACTTCCTCTTTGCTCATTTATTGGCAAAGGATTACATGCGGTTTTGTGTTCTCTATACTTTTCTGCGCGTTACCTTGTTTTTTACTCACATTTGACGATTCTTGTACGGTGGAAGCATGTCGGAAAGGGAGGATTCGCCTTTAGAAGGAGCGGGATCTCTTTATCAGGTGAATTCTTTGATATGCTAGCGTGTTTTGTCCCGGTTTAATGTATTTCCGGGACTCGCGCTTACCGTGATTAGCGCCTGATTATGTTGGTTTTTTACAACATGGTGCTTCATATGTCTCATTTCTCTTTGTGTTTTGTCCACAGGTATCGCATAGACGCTTTGATGGACTTCTCGGCACAAGAGGATATGTTTTCTCTCCACCACGGTTCCATTTCCTACTAATACTGTTAGGTTATCTAACCAAAAATTCTATGTTCAGTGAGTTGGAGGCCTGTTATAAAGGTCTTCTCACTTTGCCCTCTTGCTCCAATTCCTTCCCCTTAGGTGGAGAGAATGTAGAGGCGTACTATGGTGGAGTTCTCCGGTTCATCACGTTGGATGGTTTGTCTATACAAGGGTCAGGTATCTAATTATTGATAAACAAAAGGGGAGATAATTTCCCTTTTTGCCAATGCTAGAATTGGAAGGAGTTATCTCTGTATATCTGATTGTTGTGTACTCGAAATGCCAATTCAACGGAAATGTTCCGGTTACTTATACAATTCGTTCTTGCACTTGGTGCTTGTTGCGGATCGATTAATTTGGTCACGAGAGTGATGACGTCATAATCGGCCTTGGCCTTTTATTAACAATTAACGTTTTGTCCATGGCTGGTTCTTCTTGATTTCTGATCTTGATGATCCTGTCCCTCTCTTTTTAGTTGGTTTTGAGTTCGCTAACCTTAACTATCTTGCTCATTGTCCCTGTCCTTTGTCCTGTTTCAGAGACCTGGTTGCCCGTCCTGCGGGAGGTTTCTTAAAAGCCGCTTCGTTCCGCACTTGTGCTTCAGCTGCAGTCCCTGTGGACCGTTGCTGAAGTGCGACGTATGTAAGCAGTGGGGGGGGCGAATTAATGTCTGATTTTCTCGCATTGCAGGCAAGGGAGAAGGTAATGGAGGAAGAGAGGAAGAAGAAGGAGAAAGTTTGTAAGAAGGGTAAGAAGAAGGCCTCATCCGCGGTGGATATGGAGGCCTTCAGGTCCGAAATGTTGCAAGAGATGCAGAGGACAATAAAGGATCTCGTCCCAGAGTTGCTTCGTGGCATGCTCCCTGGGCCAGCTCCTTTGTTGTCCTCGGCATCTGCTTACGAGCAGGTGATCCCCGCCTCTGAATCCGGTCTCTTTAGGTCCGGTCCGGTTGTGGATTCAGAGGTGGCCCCTTTGTTGGGGGCAGTCCAAGGCCCTGGCAGCAGGCATGGCGCCGCGCCGAGGGGCCGTGGACAACGGTTGTTGCTGGGACCCGCGGTCTGCTCATCAGACCCCGGGTATCCGCGCGCCGAAGGTGTCAAAGCCTCCTATGGCACCTTTCCTGGCCAGTCCGGGTTAGCTCTCTTTGCTGACCCGGAGTCTAATCTTTCTGGCCAGGAAGAAGAGGATCTCCTGCTGGGGTCGCCTTCTGAGGACGTGGCCATGGAATACGACGTCTGTGCACCCCTCGCGGGGAATGCAGGCGACGTGTTCCATGGTTCTACTCACGCAGGAGTAGATTTCACGGTCCAGAGGGTGTCCCCGGGCGGTGCTGTTGACCACGGATACCGCATACCTCGGCTTGCCGATGGTATTGCTGGTGCTGGTCAGACCCGTGGTAGAGCGGTGTTTACCCCACGCTCTGCCACGGCGCCTGCTCCTGGTCAAGCCGCGGAATTTAGCATGCCTGCTCTCTCGGGCCCGCATGCTTTTCCAGGCTTGCCAGGGGTATCAGCTTACCCGCCGTCGACATCAACTGCGAGTGCTCTGGAGGAAGACGAAGGCCCTCGTCTAGTAGAGCGCTCGCAGTTAGCCATGGAGGAGGATTGGTCGGACGCTTGCCAGTGGCTGGTAAGTGTTCGGCCAGATCTACCCGTGGAGCTGCCGGCTAGCCAGCGTGACCATAGGCCGTGGTTAGCTGGTAGGCCGGCGGCTACCGCTATGCCATCTCTGCCGCTTGCTGAGCATGTCGTGGACATGTTCGAAGCGGCAGAGGCGTCCATTAAGGTGAATGGACGTCTCGCGAAGGCCCCTCGCGAGGTGGCGAAGCGGTGCCGCATCGTGCCCCTGGATTACCAGCGGTACGGTGTGGTGCCGAAGCCAAGCGTTGATGATCGCGCGGCTTTGGGCGAAGATGCGCGGCCGGGCTCCCGTTCTGACACGGGAGTCTTGTGCTCGAACGCGTTGCGTTCGGCGAATGCCGCGCTGCGGGATGCGGAGGAGAGTGGGAGGGCGTCGATTGCCGCTCTGTCCCACGTCTCCCAGCTGCTACAAGGGGTGGTAGCGGCTTCCGCATCACGGCAACCAAGCCCGGTGACAGTCCAGAGAGCCATTCAGGATGGTATCAACCTGGCTTTGGACTGTTTGACGCGGGCGGTAACCAGAAGTGTCCGGGCGAGGCGCACGTTTGCGCTTGACAATCTGTGCCCGTCCCAGGACCTGTATAATAGGCTGCTGCGGACGCCTATGACAGGTCCTGGTCTCTTTGGAGGTGAGGGATGCAGGCACCTCCAGGAGACGGTCACTCTGGTTAATAACCAGAGGGCGCTGCGGGAACAATTTGAGGTGCTCCGGCGGGAGCGTGTTCGCGCGGCACCCCCTGCGTATCGTCCTCTGCAGGCTCGAGGTGGTGCTGGCCAGGTCAGAGGCCAGCCACCGTCGCAACGTAGGCCTAGGCCACGGGCAATTCGGCCAGCAGCGAGGGGGGCGCAGGCTCCCCAGCCGCACCCAGCCAGACAGCCGCCCGCGCACCGTGGTGCGCGCGGCGCTGGGCGGGGCGCGCGGGGATCTGGTCGCGGTAATCGGGCCTGATGGCCTGGTTACCGCGGTGGGAACCACTCCGGTGTTTCAGGCCGAGAGAACAGTGCCACTCTGGCCCTCCTTATGTCCACCTCTATCCCTAGGTGGACCGGTGGGCGGCCGTTTGGCCGCCCACTTGCCAGAGTGGAAGCGGTTGACTCAGGACCGTTTAGTCTTGCGATGGCTTTCGGTCGGGTATCGTCCCGACTGGGTGACAGGCCCGCCATCGCGACTGTCTCTCGCGCCGATCTGGACTCCCATTCCACGGGATCCGGATCAGAGGTTGTGTATAGAGGAGGAAATAAATTCCCTCATACTAAAAGAAGCCATTCAGCCGGCACAGAGGTGCCCGGGCTTCTATTCAACCCTGTTCTTGGTAACAAAAAACACCGGAGGGTGGAGGCCGATTCTCAACCTCAAGCCGTTGAACAAGTTCATCGAGACACCCAGTTTCAAGATGGAGACTGTGCGCTCGGTGTTGGCGGGGTTAGAGCGAGGAATGTGGACAGCGTCGATAGATTTGAAGGATGCTTATTTCCACATTCCCATAGAGAGGAGTTTCCGTCGTTTCCTGAGATTTGCATTTCAGGGCCGGCGGTGGGAATTCAGGGTGTTACCCTTCGGAATTTCCACGGCTCCTCGGGTCTTCACCCGTGTGGTTCTCGCGATCACTGCATACCTCCGCAGGAGAAGCATAGCAGTCCACACGTACATAGACGACTGGCTGTTGAAAGCACACACCCGGGAATCGTTGTCAGCCAATCTGGAGATTGTTTTGAAAACTCTCTCGGACTTGGGCTGGGTGATCAATTTCCCGAAATCAGAGCTAACTCCATCCCAGAAGTTTGTTTACCTGGGCATGTTCTTCGATCTGGAGACGGGGTATGTGTACCCCACTCAGGAGAGGGTTCAAGTACTCATCTCGGTAATTCAGTCGGTGTGCGACAGTCGTCATGTCCTGGCACGGGTTTACTTGAGAATGCTGGGCTTGATGGTTTCTTTGGAACCAGTCATTCCGCAGGCCGCCTTGCGCAGGCGCCAGATCCAGTTGTTTCTCATGACACAGTGGACCCAGAGTTCAGGTTCGCTGGACTCGAACGTGTCGGTGTTGGCGCCTCTGATTCACCACCTGCAATGGTGGTTGAATACAGAGAATCTCTTGCCGGGGGTTTTGCTAACCCCTCCCCACCCTCAGGTGACTGTGTATACAGATGCATCGATGGAGGGCTGGGGAGCTTGTCTGGAAGAGTCCACAGTATCAGGGCTTTGGGATCTGGATCAGTCCAAGGAACATATCAATCTACTGGAGCTAAGAGCAGTAGTCCTGGGCCTGGAACATTTCTTAAAGAATGTTCAGGGCAAGATTGTTCTCATTCGTTCAGACAACTCGACAGTAGTGACTTACATAAACCGCCAGGGCGGAACGAAGTCGCCCAGTCTCTGTATGATGACATGGAAACTGCTTTGTTGGTGCCTGGATCATGGGATCACCTTGAAAGCAGTTCATATTCCGGGGAGGTTAAATCTGCTAGCAGACTCATTGAGCCGAAGGATGAGTGTTTTACCCACGGAATGGCAACTAAATCAATGTGTGGCGGATCGTCTGTTCGACCATTGGGGGAAACCCAACATAGATTTGTTCGCAATGAAGAAGAATGCGAAGATGACGACGTACGTCTCTCCGATTCCAGACCCAAGCGCTTTCGCAACAGATGCGTTAGCTATCAGCTGGGAGGGAATGTATGCATACGCATTCCCCCCAGCAATCCTGATTCCAAAGGTGCTTCAGAAAATCAGGCAGCAGGAGTGCCAAGTGCTTCTGATCGCCCCGGATTGGCCAAGCCGATCGTGGTATACGGATCTGCTGGACCTTCTGGTCTGCAATCCGGTTCCGCTGCCTCTGATGGACAACCGTATCTTCCAGGGCAAGGCCCTTCACGACAATCCGTCAATGTTCCGATTGACTGCGTGGATGTTGTCAAGGAATCTAGAATTAAGGAGGGCTTTTCTGAGCAAGCGGCCATGTTTATGGCCAAAGCCAGGAGGGGGTCAACCTCCAGAGCATATAATTATAAAATCAACAGATTTGCAGAGTGGTGCTCAAAAAGATGTATTGATCCAATGGAATCATCTATTCAGGTAGTGGCTGATTTCCTCTGTCACCTATATGATGCCTATAGCCTCAAGCCTAACTCTATTGCTGGTTATAAGTCAGCTTTAATGACTGTTATTCCTTGCTTGGCTAATAGGGGGAGTGATGAAGTAAGTACATTAAATGTATTAATTAAAGGCATGGGCAATCTAAGACCAAGGAATCCTCCACTGATTCCGTCTTGGAGTTTATCACTGGTGCTCCAGGTACTAGGTGATAAGCCTTTTGAACCACTTAGTTCCATTTCTATGAAAATGTTGACTCTTAAAACTGTATTTTTAATTGCTGCGGCCTCGGCGAGGCGTAGGAGTGAAATTCACGCCTTATCAGCCGAGGTTGACCGTTTTGTGGTTACAGGGGAAGGCCTTAAGCTTCTACCTAGGATTAATTTCTTGTCTAAAAATCAGTCATTGAAATATCCAGGTCAACCTATTTTTTTGCCATCTTTAACTAGATATGATCCTAATTCTAAAGTATGGTGCCCCGTACGGGCGCTGCTTCGGTACAAACAGCGTACTTCGGAGTGGCGTACCGACCAATCAGCGTTATGGTTGTCATATATTGAACCCCATGGTAGGGCGTCTAAGGACACCATTTCTAGGTGGATTGTGGAATGTATTCAAATTTGTCACAAATCCGCCACCGGGCGACAGGTTGACGTGGCCAAGGCTCACAGTGTCCGCGGTGTCGTGGCATCCACTGCCCTGTTTAGTGGGGTTCCTGTGGATGATATTATGTCAGTGGCTCAGTGGCACTGTGAGTCAAGTTTTACAGACCATTACCTCCGTGACACCTCTAACCCTCTCGCCTTGTCGATTTTGAAACAATAACCGCTTTATGTTTGTGAAGAGTGCTTCCGCATTGCTTATATACTTCGCCATTCAGCGACGGTGACAACCACTTGTCGGGACTGTATCATCCTTCTCTACTGGATTCATGATGACAGCTTCCTAGTACAACAAGGTCAGTCTTGTTCATGTGTTGTTCATTGTTTTGTATTGTCACGTTACCCAGTGTTATTAATATGGTGATGGTTTATGTGGGTTGTGGTTCTTTAGTGAGAGTATACGAAAATGGAGCCTTTTCGTCTCTGTCCTATAGTACTTAGCACTAGTACGAAGAGAGCGTGTAGGACATTGAGGTCATTTAATCTTCCTCCCAAGGGAGGGGGGGGAGCGCATATGACAAATCGGTCATCTCTCAGGCATCGGTTGTGTTATCCGATGGTTTATCAAATCCTGACTGTGTTTTCACACAGTTTCGGACGTCATAAGTGCCTTAAACGCTTGAAAGCGTATAGGGAAGAGCTGGTCTTTTGACCTCGCCTCGCCTCCCTCCCGCCAGATTCACTTTCGAATTCTGGCAATATCAAAAGTATTAGGGAGGTAAGTATACTCTTGATGTGAAATAAACGAAATCTAGGATTTCTTTTTTCACGAGAGAGTTGATACTTACCTCCCTAGATACTGACCCGGCCTCTCCGCCCCACAGAGGCTCGGTCTTCAGGCTCTTGGTAGTTGCATGTGTTAGCCAATAAATGAGCCAGAGGAAGTAGTAGTCGGCGCATGCGCGGTGGTGGGGCGACCATCCGCCGGACTACCTCTGACTCCCTGCCCAGTAGGGGCACCTAACTGTTTTTAATCTGAGTGTTTTATTGAGTGAAAGCCGATATTTAGCAATATCAAAAGTATTAGGGAGGTAAGTATCAACTCTCTCGTGAAAAAAGAAATCCTAGATTTCGTTTAATTCCAGTGATAAATCTTCAAAGATTGTATTCTCTTGGCCGGTAAATGAACATTCTACAAGACCATAGCAGAGGCCGGTTTTGGCGGATATGATCATTAAAATGTTAATGTTGAAGACTGGTCAGTTTTCGCTTAGTGAATGAAAGGTCACAGAAAAATACTATTTTTACCCCTGGAATGACTGGATCAATGGACCTTTCCATTTTTAGCTATGCCCCGCCCATCACTAGATAAGCTCCACCCACACCTCGCCGTGTTGGGATTGATCGATCCCCAAATTCCCTAGCTATCAATTTTCTGAAAACTATACAGGAAAGCTATTGAATAGTTTGTAACTAATTTAACTAGGTGCTGTTGCTGCCTATGGCAGCAACAGCGCCCAGTCAAATTAGTTTCAAAATATTCAACATAATATTTATTAAATAGTAAAAGCAAACAATTTGTACACCAATGTATAGACCGTCTTCAAATATGCGTTCGTGACGTACTTATCGACGTCATTCATGACGCCATTCATTATGATGTCATTGTACACAGCACGCAGTTCATTATGACGTCATATGATGGGTGGGTATTCTGGAAAGGTGAATTACAGAGCGGCCCAGACCAGTGGTACTGTTTCTGAAATAGTCTTCTCTAGGTCGGCAAGTGGTCATTTCTCCAGCCCATTGTAGAAGCCATTTTATCCACCTTGAGTCATTGACACTAAACATGGCTACTGTCATTGATATGGGGAATGATTGAAATGAATCTCATGCTATCTTTCTGACCGCAATGAAAGCCATTATAGTAGTTATGTGAACAGTGTTTAAATATGCTGGTTGATATAGCAATAATTTCTTTGTCTGGTAAAATATATTCTGTCTTTCAGGGCCATTTGAGAGAAGGCTATGGCCGGCTCATTTCATCGTACACAAAGCTTATCGTGGAAAAAATGAATTTCCATAAAAAGGTAGATTAGCAAATTAAACTGTATTAGCAAATTATGGCACGAAATGCATTGATGAACATCTCAAGGTTATGATGTGCTGTGCCCAAAGTAGCCTTGCGTGATTATTGCGTTGAGTGATCGCGATCGATCATTAAAAAATAATCGTGATTACTCGATTAATCAGCTTGGATACAAATTACCAAGATGTAGTAACAAAAGAATATCAATGACGAAAATTGCAATAGTGTTTAGAAAAGTCCATTTGCTGGGCAAGAGAAGACTATTTTTGAAAATGTATCACTGGAATGCCTGGCTCAATTATCGAGCCAGGCATTCCAGTAATACATTATCAAAAATAGTCTTCTCTTGCCCTGCAAATGGACATACATTCACTAAGCAAAATGTAATTTTTCATGACCGATCGCATTAAAAAGTAATTGAAAGTTATGTTTTGAAATATTTTATGCGATAGAAAACATTTACGATTATTTAATTTTTAATCATATAAATTCGTGATTTAAAACATAATCGCGATTTTCGATTTAATCACGTAATCGCGCAAGCCTAATCCAAAGAAGGTTCTCGATTTTGGCATCAGAATGTCAAGGGTAAATTTGACCCAATTAAGCAGATTATTTTGCTGCATGTTGTTATTAGTGTTGGGTGTGTGTCTGTGTGCGTGCGTGTGTGTTGCAATGACGGGTTGTCATGCTTATTGTGTTGATGCATGTCAGATTTTTGCAGGATCTAGTCAGTTGTGCCATTTGAATGTCATTTCAGATTGAGGCTGCATATATGATCCAGGCGCAGTGTTCATGAAGTAGCAACAAACAAATCAGAGCGTTACATTTGACACTTCTGTTCCATTAACTGCAGTTGCATTTGCAAAAGGTGTCAGATGCCTGTTAATTTCTGTGCATGCGATATTCACCCAGCATGCAAATCCCCTGACTCCATATTCATAGTAACTATTGCTAGCCATATTTGTTGAGGCTATTGTCTATAGAGGCCAGTATTTCTCAAACACAAAGTACTGTCTGCACGTACAACTGATCATTTGTCAGCCATCGCTTGAGGTGTAAGCACGTAGGACGTATTCACAGCAGTACACGTGACAGTGCGTAGTTCATTGTATACTTTGACAATAATAATACGGGTGAAAGTTGTTGTTCTCACTGACAACAACAACAGCATCCAATCAAATTATTTTGAAAATAATTATTAGACAATGTGAGTGCCACTTGAAAATTGTTGCAGCAATAATCTTTCAGTCAAATTATTTTCAAAATAAGCAGTAGTACATTCAATTGGTACACATGCTTTAAAGATTTCAACAACAATTTGACAGTAAATTGTTGTTGACTAAGGTGGCTCAAACTTTGTCAAATCTTTCTTCATATAATCAGCAATCAGCTGCCTTTCAAAATCATTATCTAGCTACATGTATAGGACACTGCACAAATGCATTATGTGCTTTCTCTCCAGGACTGAAACGTGAGCAAAGACGACACACATTTCATTGTGTGATCATGCACATGCATTTGACTGCATTATTTAGAAATGACATGCTGTACCGATATGACCGACTAGAAAATGCACGCCTTTTTATTGCATATTTCATTCTTGCATAGAACTCTTATAGGTCTAAGTTCACTATACCTAGATAATGAGATTCAAAGGCAGCTGACAGCATGGCTATTTGTAGAACAAACAAGTTGACAAAGTTTGAGCCGTTTAGTCGGCAACAATTTGCTGTCAAATTGTTCTTGAAATTTTCATGTATGTCAATTCAAGGTACTGCTGTATATCTTGAAATAATTTCACTGAAAGCTGTTATAACAATAATTTTCATTCAAATTTGTATCAAATTTGGAGAAAGTTGTACTCACATTGCCTAATAATTATTTTGATAATAATTTGACTGAAAGTTGTTACTGCAGCAACTTTCATGCATATTATTGTCAAAGTAGACATCTCTCGTATTTTCTCTTGGAAATTGATAGGTCTACTCTTGCCATGAACAGTATTGAAACACAAGAAGTGTATTGCCGTGAATAGGTCCTAGGTGTTTACACCTTGAGAGTTGGCGGCAAATGACCCAGTCGTACATGAAGATGGGGGCTTTTTGTTTGAGAAATCCTGGCCTGTATAGACAATAGAGCCAACAAACAGTGCATCCAATAGTTACAATGAATAAGGAGTCACGGCATTGCATGCTGGGTAAATTGTACAGAAATCAACAGGCATCTTGTATCTCATGCAACTATTTATCAATTTAATGGGATTCAAGAGCTTTATATAGTTTTTGCTTACACTCCCATACTTAATTCCGCTAAATGAGTACAGACACTGTTGCTTAAATCTGTGAGCATTACGGTGGCCTGAGGAATGCTTCTTTATTGTGTGTCCAAAAACATCATCACATGCTTAGGGCATTGTACGGTTGATTGTCTTTGTGATAAATATTAATTTCAATGTTTTGCTGGTGGTTAAAGCGGAGGTCACAAAATCAAGTGTCAAGGTCACATGGTACAAACCTCTGTTTTTTTCAATGATGTTTATTTGCATTTAGCAAAAATTCTCAATTTATATTTCAGGATTTGTTGAGTGACTGGCTATACTGATAGAAATCAGTACGACATTGAGATGACATGCTCAAATGTCTCAGTCATTCACCTTTGATGCTTATCAACAATAAGGACACATTTAATTCTGCAGAATTCTTGTTTCACGGTTACATCGTTATACAAGTAGTTATGGAATTACAGTATTTTGCCATTATTTAAATAGGGAGTTGAACACACAACTAGCGAAAGCGCCAAACATCATAACTCACAAAGGCTTCCACCACACCAATGCCGCAAGACAAAGTTACTTTGCCGGTGAGGCTTTATACAAGTAGTCGTGGCATTAGAGCTGGGCGGTCTGACGGTAGTACCGTGAGGACCGCAGTATACCGTGACCATTGACATTTCCAAATACTGTGAATACCATCCATAAAGTTTGAGCAATAGTTGAGAAATATAATCATAAAATCTGACTTGACCAAGGGTAAATAGGTGCTAATAGTGCCCAAAATACAGGCATCCCTAACTATTAGCCGAGTTGAGGTGAAAGGGTCGTTGTAAAAACAAACATCAAGACGTCAATTACAAAATAATGACAGGCAGAATTGTATGTCAAACGTACGTCTTCAAAGTCTCACGGTAAAATTGCTTTATTTAAAACATCTAAACTCATTCTCTGGCCGTCCGCTGGTAGTAATTACACTATAATATATTCCCTATTCCCGTTTCTATTATTTGTAATTTATTACTCCAAGCATTTTGTCACCGAACAAACATGCTAGAATAAAAAATAACAGACAAACAGCGTGCTATTCAAACACAACAGCAATCTCGCAAAGACGTATCTGATTGGTTGTTCATGAACTAGACCGTGGGAAAATACAGATCAATGAAAATATACTAAAACGTAGTATTTGTTCGCGCCATTTTGATCACGTGCTAATTTATTAACAACGAGCAGCGTTGAACTCGTTATTTTTTATTTTTTCGGCTTGTTTTAAGAAATTTCTTCACGGATTAAATCCAGTTTAAGTAACGACACCTAAAAATTATAGTGTTTTAGTTTTTGTAATTCATTTTTCAACTGGCTACACGTCGGAAGTTCGCGGAAATAGCTCTTTACACACATTGTTCACGTGAAGCATGGCGAGTAATGAGTTTGCCCATCGGGTACTCGATAATTATCAGAAGCTTTGGAATCGGCTATATTCAATGTCATGTTATATGTATGTGTATAGGCCTGTTTTCGCGAGTAACAGAATATACGACTCCAACAGAAATAAAAGAGTACAACACTCGCCCCGTTTAAATACTCGCGGATTTTGTCTGGACTCTGTTTATCAAAGCACTCGACTGCCAAAATAAAATTTACCGTTTGCTGGTCGCACGCATTAATAGCAAGAACAATCCAGTTTGAAAATAGTGCACCCCAATGTCTCAAACAGCGGGTTATAGTTAGCGAGTCGACCACACCCTTTGACCGATATTCCCGTGAATGATATTACGTCAATAAAGATAGCGAGCTAATAAAATCGTGAAACTAAACAGTCGCAATAGCCATGTTTTTCTTCTCTAAATCAGGAAGCCGATTTATTTATTTTACCTATATTTACCGTTGATTGGAGATGGAAGTGAAAAGGAAATGGAAAAAATTGTTCTAATTTCATGGCATGCCTCAAGCTCAGATGACGGTATACCATGGTACTGTAGTATTTTTTCATGGTACCGATACCGTCGTGTAAATATCAATACCGCCCAGCTCTACATGGCCTTACAGTGTTTTGGCATTGACAGGGAATCGAACTCACAACCGGCGAAAGCACCAAGCATTATAACCCAAAAACGCTTCCACCACACCAACACTGCAACACAGTCTTACTTTGCTGGTGAGGCTAAGTAAGACTTTGTCTTACGGCGTTGGCGTAGTGAAAGCGTTTGTGGGCTATAATGTTGATGCTCTCACCAGTTGCATTTCTGTGTTTGATATCTGAATGTCAGTAGACAATTCATAGACACGAGTCTCGAGCTCATGCTCACAGAATGGTCATTATATTACATCTTTGATTATATGGGAGACAATTTGTTATACTTTCAGAATCCTCGTATCCCTGGTAACTTAATGATGACAGACGAGCATCTGAACAAGATCTGTGAGAGTGATGTTAACAGTTAGTGAGTATCTAAAAACATCAAAATGTTAATTGCTATGACATCACTCGATGAAAGGCTGAGGCATTGTTTGGGAGCAACAGCTTATGGTCACGTGATCTATAAAATAAACACCACTTATCTTAAGAGCGGGAATGCAAGTTAAAGGTCTACAATTTCAGTTCTCTTGGACTTATAGTTTTGTGAAACAATTTCTTTATCCTCATGAATGTTACTGTGTATGCACATGCCATAATCGATGTATGGTCTTCTTAAGCCTTCACCAATGAATTCCCCATATCACATTTTCAAGGCAACCATACAGGAAAACTGTTCAATATTTTAAAATTAATTCTAATGAAAGCCATTGTTGCCTTAGGTAGCAACAGAATTTCAAAATATTCAACAGAATATGTTTTCTATTGTAAAGATTATGTACTTTTTTCAGGATTTGTCAGTTAAAAGCTATGAAGGGTGGGTATCAATATTGCAATAAGTTATACACAGTGAACATGATGGTAGAGACACGCCAAATATATCGCACATTATTAGCTCACCTGGCCTGAAAGACCAAGTGATCTTATGCCACGGTGACCATCAATCGTCCGTCCGTCAACTTTTTCTTTAAACGACTTCTTAAGAACCACGGGGTCAATTTCAATTATATTTGGCAGGAAGCATCCTTAGGCCATAGGGATCCAAGTTTGTTCATAACTGGTGAAGGGATTGGGTCGAAATTTGGAAGATATGATTAGGGACTAAGGGTCATTAAAATTTATTCAAGGGAAGTTGATCCGTCAAAAACATGGCCGCCGTGGGCCAATCAAAATGTAGCGTGGTTGGCGGCCATATTTGATTTTTTTATTTGATGGATTTTGAGACCGAAATTGGTTTTATATATGTTTTTGGGTATTCTGAGCTCAAATTTGCCATTTTCAAAACTCGGATAAACGGTTTGGTGGCCACCTTGGATTATTTTCCTGCCAAAGGCTCCCATACTAAAGCAATGGGAAATTTAAAATGTCTTCTCGAGAACTGCTAGGCCGATTTCAATTATATTTGGCAGGAAGCATCCTTAGGGAATACGGATCCAAATCTGTTCAAATGAACCCGATCGCATCTTGGATTTCAGCCGATTTTAGGAAACGTCTTTAAAAATCTTTTCGAATCTATTCAAAACTCAAGAAACATCATCTAGGGCAAGAGGTAAGCCAAGTTTGTTCAAGAGGACTTGATTGACGAAATGGTTCTGCGGCTGTCTTGGATGACCTAGTTTTCCCGAAAACGACTTCTCTAGACACACTAAAGTGATCAGGCCGAAATTGGAGAGATTTGTTTAATCAATCTGTCAAAAAACATTACCGCTGTGTCCCAATCAAAATGTAGCATGCTTGGCGGCCATATTGGATTCTATATTTGATGGATTTTGAGGCCGAAATTGGGTTTATATATGCTTTTGGGTATTCTAATTTCATATTTGCCATTTTTGAAACTGTCGGATAAACGGTTTGGCAGCCATCTTGGATCTTTTTCCTGCCAAAAACTCCCATACTAAAGCAATGTGAAATTTAAATTTTCCTCTCGAGAACCACTGGACCGATTTCAGGTACATTTGGCAGGAAGCATTCTTAGAGACTAGAGGTCCATGTTTGTTCAAACAAAGCCGATGGGCCAATTTGGTTGGTGGCCATCTTGGATTTTGGTTGATTTTTAGAAACGTTTTTTAAAATCTCCGAAACCGCTTGGGGGATCAATTCAAAATGCATGAAATATCTAGGGCAAGAGCTGCACCAAGTTTGCTCAAGGGAACTTGATTGGCCAAATGGTTTGACGGCCATCTTGGATAACCTATTTTTTGCCAAAACAACTCCAGAACTACTGAACGGATTTGGCCACAATTTGGGAGATATGATTAAGCACTGAGTGCCATTGAAGTTTATTCAAGAGAAGGAGCTATGTCAGAAACATGGCCACAGTGGACCAATCAAAATGTAGCGTGTTTGGCGGCCATATTGAACTTGCAAAAATGTCCACAAACTCATTTAAAAGACTACTAAACCACCCACCCCACCAACAATTTTGACAAAAATGCATAGTGCTCCAGGTGAGCGACACAGGCCCTTGGGCCTCTTGTTTATGTTAGATGTTATCCTGTAATTACACGTAAAACTTTGGTCAATGTTTTTGTTTCAGTTTTGAACTGACAGTAGAGATGTTGGATTACCTAGATGAGATTCTTCATTTGCAACATGCAGGTTGGTATATATACCTCCATTCTTTAGATTCCCTATGTAGTGTCCAACCTGTTTTACACCTCCACCACATGGTGTTATTTAGACTAGCTGGTACGTTAATACAGATCAGTTCTCATAAGAAATGCTTTCTGAAACCATGTGGTAGTAGACATGTCGACCATCTGTCTTAAGGAACTAAATACTATCTGTTGATTGATAAGCACAGGTGACAAATTTACCCGTCATGATTAGTGGTTGTGGTGGTGGGTGCAAAGTAATAGACTATTTTGCTATATTTGTCCAGCTACTCAGACCTTTCTAGACTTGTTGCATAGTGAAACTGCTGGATGGTTTAATAACACTCCCTGAAAGCCATTACTGCCTTATATCTACAACAATTTTCGGTAAAATCCTCTTGAAACCAGTCAGCATGGATTTAGTTTTAAATGGCAACACAAACAAAACAGAGTCAAAAGCATGCCAAATGATGCTTTTTGTCTCGTCTGCGAAGCAGAAAGCAAAACATAGGTACCACTTTTCCGGCAGCGACAACATTACGGTTCTGCGTTTAGCAAAACTTTTCAGCTTATATTTCAGGATTGGTTAAGTCTATTGCAACTTGGATACATAGTTACCTATATTGATAGGAAGCAGCATGATGATGTCGGGTCATAATGTTAAAGGTCAAGGTCACTGTGACCTTGATACAGAATTTTGTTATTTCAACATTAAGTTTTTGTGTTTAGCAAAACCTCTTAGCTTATATGTCAGTATTGGTTAAACCTATTGCAACATAACTTGGATACATGGTTACCTATAATGTTAGGATGCAGCATGATGATTTTGGGGTCACAAGGTTAAAGGTCATGGTCATGTGACCTTGATACAGAACTGCTTTTTCAACATCAAGTTTTTACGTTTAGCAAAACTTCTCGGCTTATATTTCAGGATTGGTTAATCCTATTGGAACTAAATTTGGATATATTGTTACCTATAATGTTAGGAAGCACTGAAGTCGCACCATCGAAGGTCAAGGTCATTCTGACCGCAATAAAACTTATTTTTCAATGTTAAGTCTTTAGGCTTAGCAAATCTTATCATGTTCGGGATTGCTTAACCCTAATGAAACACAGCTTGGGTACATAGTTGCTTATACCAAGATGGTACAGGATGGTGACATGGAGGTCACCAGGTCAAAGGTCAAGACCATTCTAATATTGCTATTTGACCTCTGCTTTTTCAACCTTAAGTTTTTCCATTCAGCAAATCATTTATATTTCAGGATTGGTTAAACCTATTTATTGGAACTAAAATTGAATACATGGTTACCTATAATGTTTCGAAGCCGCATAATAACACGGAGGACATTAACCGCTTGGCAGATTTCAGCCTAATTTAGCTGGAAAGACATTATCAGTGTAGTCTTCAAAGATTTATACAGAATTTTGATGGTCAAATTTTTGGGTGAATATCTTTGATTTTGTGAAAGATTTACCAGAAATTTGTCAAAACGCTACTTCTCATTAATTGCTTTGCAGATTTCAACATAATCTGAATGGAAGGACTCTATCAGTAATACTGATTCAGTATAGGCTTAAGAACTTGTGTACAGCATTTTCATTGATCAATTTTTCGGGCGAAAATCTTATATTCTATGAAATATTTACTGGAAACTGGCAAAACGCATATCCAACTTAAACGCATGCCAGATTTCAGCCAAATTTAGCTAGAAGTTTGATTGCTTAATTTTTGGAGTGAAAATCTTAGATGTTATGAAAAATTTACTGGAAATTGTCAAAATGTATATTCCCCTTAGCCACTATATAGTTACCTTGAAAGTTGCTTCTGGGAATTCGGGGTTGAAAGTATATAAATTCCCTCCAACACCTGTGAAAAGTGGACAGAGTTTAACTAGAGAGGTATCCCTTTATTACCTTGTCTGTATCTCTCATCTGTTATTGTTTCTTTCCAGTGTTCAGTTCCCTGGACATGTCTCGCTCGAACTCGATGACAAATTCAGGACAGTGTCGTCTAGCACCCCTCATTCAGTGCATACAGGATTCCTGCCAGCTTTATGATTATCTAGTCAAGTGTCTTTTTAAGCTGCATTCCAGTAAGTGAAACAACTACTGTATATTGTTTCTGTGGTGGGTATACCCCCCCCCCCCCCCCCAGTGAATTAACCTGTCACTTGTAATGAGGATGCATGATGTGTACACATAATATCAGTTTGGTACAGCACATGGTCAATAGTTCACTATTTCAAAAAGAAATATCATTACTCTTGATCATTTGTTGAAGAAATTTTATTTTCTCATAGAAAATGTCGTTTTGCAGGTCAAGAGATTATTTATTTTAATTTCTCACTGAAATGAATGGCTTGGT
This sequence comes from Chaetoderma sp. LZ-2023a, assembly GCA_034401795.1. NCBI lineage: Eukaryota > Metazoa > Mollusca > Caudofoveata > Chaetodermatida > Chaetodermatidae > Chaetoderma > Chaetoderma sp. LZ-2023a. The sequence goes on from CM067370.1 coordinate 15,425,222, forward strand.
TATCTGAATATCTGATGGGTTGTTATCGAGTTAGCCATTCCAGTGGTAAATTTCCAAAAATAGGCTTCTCTTTTTCTGCAAATTAACATTTCTCAAGACCACTGCTGAAGCCATTTTTGGCTTTCTTGAGAGTTAAAGGGTTAACTGCCCATTATGCTGGTCAACAGTACATCTCAATGCGACGCATTATTATGTTTGTTCACATAAAACTGACCAGTATATGTTCTGTCTTAATCAGCATGTTTGACGACTCATCTTATAAATAACTATTTCTTATGCACAATACTGGATGTATCTGATCTGTCACTCATGTATCTGACGTCATTATCAATTACATCACTTGTTAGCTGATTTCACAATCAAATGACATATTTTGAAAGTAATTTGACGGGGGCTGTTGCTGCCATAGGGAGTAAGTTTATTTCACAATCGTGGTGTATTTTCAAAAAGTTGTCTTCTTGACCTGCAAATGCACATTCCACAAAGCCACTGGAGAGGCCAGTCTTCAGCATGAAAGTGTTAATCTTGAGGTGTGCTTGTTTCAGGTTTGCCTCCAGATACACTCTCCGGCCACAGAGATAGATTCATCAATTCGTACAAGAAATTGAAGACATTCTACTATAACAGCAGTAACCTACAGTACTTTAAGCACTTGGTTCAAGTTCCTGTTTTACCTGAGGTACTAATAATAATAATAATAATAATAATAATAATAATGATTAAAATGTGTAGTTGATGACAAGCAATCGCAAATCCCCATGCTTTTGTCAACGTTACCATTCTTCCCGCTACCCCCACCCTACCCGAGGGAAGGGGCTAATGTAAACGTTGCCTCACAATATGCAATCATAATGGCAAATCTAACATACCCAATCTGGTTGAATTCCGGGTTGGGGGAACACATGCTTCTAGTGAAAGATTGGTGACTAGAGCAGGGCGGTATTGATATGTACATGATGGTATCTGTACCATGAAAAAATACCGCGTCACCACGGTATACCGTCATCTGAGCTTGAGGCATGCCACGAAATTAGAACAATTTTTTCCATTTCCTTTTCACTTCCATCTCCAATCAACGGTAAATATAGGTAAAATAAATAAATCGGCTTCCTGATTTAGAGAAGAAAAACATGCCTATTGCCACTGTTTAGTTTCACGATTTTATTAGGTCACTATTTTTATTGATGTAATGTCATTCACGGGAACATCGGTCAAAGGATGTGGTCGACTCGCTAACTATAACCTGCTGCTTGAGGCATTGGGGTGCACTATTTTCAATCTGGATTGTTCTTGCTATTAATGCGTGTGACCAGCAAACGGTAAATTTTATTTTGGCAGTTGAACGCTTTGATAAACAGAGTCCAGACAAAATCCACGAGTATTTAAATGGGGCGAGTTTTGTACTGTTTTATTTCTGTTGGAGTCGTATATTCTGTTACTCGCGAAAACAGGCCTATACACATACATATAACATGACATTGAATATAGCCGATTCCAAAGTTTCTGATAATTACCGAGTACCCGATGTGCAGACTCGTTACTCGCCATGCTTCACATGAACAATGCATGTAAAAAGCTATTTCCGCGAACTTCCGACGTGTTGCCAGTTGAAAAACGAATTACAAAAACTAAAACACTAATTTTTAGGTGTCGTTACTTAAACTGGATTTAATCCATAAAGAACTTTCTTAAAACAAGCCAGGAAAATAAAAAATAACGACTTCAACGCTGCTCGTTGATAATAAATTAGCACGTGATCAAAACGGCGTGAGCAAATACTACGTTTTAGTAAATTTTCATTGATAAATTCAGCATAGTAATGTATTTTCCCACGGTCTAGTTCATGAACAACCAATCAGATACGTCTTTGCGAGATTGCTGTTGTATGCAGGTTGTATGTTATTTTGTCATTCTAGCTTGTTTGTTCGGTGACAAAATGCTTGGAGTAATAAATTACAAATAATAGAAACGGGAATAGGGAATATATTATAGTGTAATTACTACCGGCAGACGGCCAGAGAATGAGTTTAGATGTTTTAAATAAAGCAATTTTACCGTGAGACTTTCAAGACATACGTTTGACATACAATTCTGTCTGTCATTTTGTAATTGACGTCTTGATGTTTGTTTTTACAACGACCCTTTCACCTCAACTCGGCTAATAGTTAGGGATGCCTGTATTTTGGGCACTATTAGCACCTATTTACCCTTGGTCAAGTCAGATTTTATGAATATATTTCTCAAATATTGCTCAAACATTATGGACGGTATTCACGGTATTTGGAAATGTCAACAGTCACGGTATCGGTTCATGGTATACCGCGGTCCTCACAGTACTACCGTCAGACCGCCCAGCTCTATTGGTGACCCCTGGTGCCTTCATAATATTTAATGTAGGTTTGTTTCTGCAGCAAATCCCACACAATATAGGTAATGTTTGACTGGCTAAGCATAGTTAACTAGAGTTGTGTGGATTCCAGCTGAACTTGAAATATACATCTGTGCAAAAGTTAAGCACCACCCTATTTTTACGCACATGCGAGGGTATATTCATGTGCTATGAAGAAAGCAATAGCATAAACATTTATGTACCCATCCATCTTAGTGCAAGAGGTAATAATGCAACTAGAGGAATGCTGATTATGATGGTGGGGAAACACTGTATGTTTTTGTTTGAACTTGAAAACGAGGCCTGAATATGGTTACGTTGACACAACTGACAACTATTGCCCTACAGTTGACACGCGTGGCTAGATTGTCATTAATGGTGTCTGAAAACGAAGTTTAACATCTGTGCACGAGTTTGAGACTGTCATTATTAATACCGGGTATATCCACCTTGTGCCTGGATGACGGCCTGGACACGACGTCTCATGCTGGTCACCAACCGACTGATACGCCATTGTGGTATTTGTTGCCATTCAAGATGGAGTGCGTCTGTTAATTCCTGTAGGTTCTGCACAGGAGGATCCCTCCTTCTCACCATGTTTCCCAGAACGTCCCAGATATGCTCAATAGGGTTCATGTCAGGGCTCCTTGCTGGCCATGGTAGGGTTTCGATGGCATTCTGGCGGAGGTATTCATGCACAGCTCTAGCACGATGTGGCCGGGCGTTGTCATCCATGAATATACGGTGGGTTCCAGGTGCATGATTTACAAAATGAGGGACCACAACTCTATCCAGTATGGAATCTTGATATCTTTGTCCATTTAGTGTTCCAGGTACAGTCAACAGATCCAGCTTACAATCAAATGAGATGCACCCCCATATCATAACGGAACCTCCACCAAATGGAACTTCTTCCATGATGTTACGTTGGTCGTACGCCGTGCGTCTGGACCTCCATACACGAGTTCGACCATCTGTGGCATGAAGCAGGAACCGACTTTCATCGGACCAGTGTACCCGTCTCCAGGATCTCATGTTCCAGTGTCTTCTTTCGTTGCACCACCTCAGACGCTCCTCTTTGTGGTGTGCAGTGAGGAGAGGACGTCTGACAGGTCTCCTAGCTTTCATGCCAGCAGCATACAGTCTCCTTTTGACGGTAGACATTGACACTCTATTGCGCGTTTCCCATTGCTGGCTGAGCACTCTGCTGTTGGTGAATGGAGATCTCCTAACAAGGCGTACTAGGGCTCGATCATCACGGGCAGTAGTCTTCTTCGGTCTTCCAGATCTAGGCCTGTCCTTCACCTCGTTAGTTTGCCCATGTTTTGCAATCAAACGACTGATTACAGTATGGTTAATGTTCAGCTGTCTGCCAATCTCTCTGCATGACATACCAGTGGTATGCATGCCTATGATTTGCCATTTCACACGATCACTTAACCTTCGTCTTGCCATAGCGGTTCACAATCAAGAGCTAATTCTCTCTGTACAAATAAACCACGGTCATGAACACAAAATTCCTAATCTTGTCCCCTAAATCTGTATGTAATGTTCTGCACCTCAAACTGGACTTTTACATAACTGAACACGTGTGCTGTTTCCCGCCACGCACGGACATCAAGCGGCGTGAAGTCATGCATGCATGTGCATTTCGTACTTGGAATTATGTCAGCTAATGCGGGGACAAAAAGTATGGCAGCCTAGTTGTACCATCATGTTTCTACGTTCTATTGTTTTTGCTGGTGCTTAGCTTTTGCACAGGTGTATAGTTAACTAGCTAGGCGACCAGCCTTCCGAGGTGCGTCGCCAATGGTTAATGCAAAATTTCAAAATAGTTGGTGGGCCTCGCTTGTGCCACGGTTAAATGCACATAAACATGTAAATGTTTTACTAACTAACTTAAGTTCAAATGAAATTATACCTTCTTGCTCTATGCCAATGTTTCCCTTTACATTTTTCAAGAAAATTTAAATATTTACTTATTCAATGTCCATTTACAGGTCTAGAGAAGATTATCTTTGAAAATTGACCACTGGAATGACTGGCTTGATTACCGAGCCAGGCATTCCAGTGGTAAATTTAAAAAATGGGCTTCTCTTGGCCTGCAAATCAACATTCCTCAAGCCCTCTAGAGGCCGGTTTTAGCCGGCTTGTTCAGTAAAGGGTTAATTGTTCTTCATTGTTTCTGTACAGTCTCTGCCTAATTTCCTGATAGCATCTGAGTTTAGCAAACATGTGAAGCCAGTCGCTGTTGTGCCTTCTCAAGAGCCAGCTGATGAACCAGAAAACGATGTCGAGGATACCATTGGAATGCTTATAGATACATCATCGACGGTAAGCTATGATTGATTGTTATTTCCTCGCACTTTAGCATGTTCAGAATGGACCTTTCCATTTTTAGATATGCCCCGCCCATCACTAGCTAAGCTCCACCCACACCTCGCCGTGTTGGAATTGAGCGATCCCCGAATGCCCTAGCTATCAATTTCCGGAAAACTATACAGGGAAGCTGTTGAATATGGCAGCAACAGTTTCCAGACAAATTAGTTTCAAAATATTCAACAGAATATTTATTAAATAGTAAAGGCATACAATTTGTACAACAACGCATAGACTGTCTTCAAATATGCGTTCGTGACGTACTTATCAACATCATTCATGAAGTCATCCATTATGATGTCATTCTACACATCACGTAGATGATTATGACATCATTTGATGGTTGCATTCCCTGGAAAGGGGAATTGTTTATGAAGTTATTTTGAGAATCTTTGATGAGGTTATCAAATCCTATGAGCTGTTTTTAAAAAGTAACTTATTGAAATAATAAAAATCTTCCTTATGCTTTGTATTAAAGTACAGTACAAGTTTTGAGTGCAAATGTGAACATGCAGGTGCACATACATGCACGTATGTACACACGCATGCATGCACACGTATTGACGGACTATATGTAAAATATCACTCACTTACCACTTTATTGTCTTGGAGAAATCTGTCTTCACAGTAACCAAGTTTCATTATTATCTAACATTTAGGCACCAGTTGATGATAAATTTGACCAGGCATTCGGTGACACGGCGCAGCAGCAGGCATTTAATTTTAATGGTGCCACCTCTCCACCTCCGCCTCTCCCGGATGAAAGGTAAGAATTCATGCCATTCAATGATCTGTTAGGTCTTGACTGGGCATATGCAACAAGGGAGATAGATTTTATAATTTATGAATAATTAGTTACAGACAGAAAAATACTTTTGAAAACTTCATTTATTTGACTTGTTCTTTAACCCTTTAATGGTCAAGGCAAAGCTGGATCTTGGGCAATATTGTCTTCCCGGTCATCTTCCCGGTCAAATAAAGGGCATTTCTTATCATTTACCGCTGGGGTGAGTGGCTGTTATCATCATCCCTTGAATTCTTACAATGTACTGTGGATAAGAATATTAGGAATTACTTCCCTTTGTGCATGTGACGAGTAACATTTTAACACTGACGTTGTCCAGAAATAGCTTGTGCACCGGTCTTGGGAAATGTCCATTTGCAGAACAAGAGATTTAAAAAAAGATTTACCACTGAAATGAATGGCTCAATAACCGATCCAGTCATTCCAGTGATAAATTCTATAGAATAAGCTTCACTTGGTCTGCAAATAGACATTTTCTATGAGAAAATTTAAATTTTCTTGAGAAAATTTGCACAACAACTTGCTTGAGAAAATTTAAGGTTAACGGGTTAACTAATTAATTTATGGATATGACCTGTCAATCAAATGGTTTGCTGTAAGTTTTATCCGAGGGAATCTGCATGGCAGGACATGCAATTCACCTTTCCAGAGTGCCCACCCATCATATGACGTCATAATGAACTGCGTGATGTGTACAATGACATCATAATGAATGACGTCGATAAGTACATCACGAACGCATGTTTGAAGACGGTCTATGAGTTGTTGTGCAAATTGTTTGCTTTTACTATTTAATAAATATTCTGTTGAATATTTTGAAACTAATTTGACTGGGCGCTGTTTCTACTTCGAATAATACTTACCAGATGTACTATTATGATAATGTCTATTATCTAGTCTAGCTCAAAATAAACAATTACAACTCCGCACTCTCCTGGTCCTGCCCATACTGTGTCCGGGAATACCATAGCCGCAGGTACCGAGTCAATTCCCAATCACAGTCAGATTCGTCTATTTTGCGCTTTGTGAAAGTCGCGTTTTTGATAGTGCTCAATTTGTTCAAATTAAGGAGTTAATCGGTCGTGTTTCGCGTTTCTATCGGTGGCTTCATGGAGGAACTGGGAAAATTATCGCATGGGCAGGTTGTATCAATCTAGAATTTATACAGTCGTGCCATAATGACTGTTTGAAATTTCCTTAAATTGGCACATTGTTTTAGAATGTTAGCCATTGTTGGAGTCGCTTCTGTACCCGTTAACTTTTGGTTTTAATTCGGGTACTCGGTTAATTTCTCTTGCAACTCGGTTCCTCTAAGATGGATGCAGCCTTAGCCAAGATGGCGGCGCCATGATTAATATGTCTTGCTTGACTGGACGTGTCTAGGCACTCTGTTTCGTCGATATTTAGCTCTCGCTTCATTGTCGAGGGTGTTTGTAGCAATCGACGTTGTAATCTTGGTTGTTTAACGTTAGTTAAAGGCTGAGTTGTGGTTTTAAAAAAAATATTTTCACTCAAAAAAGTTTCAAATATCCTGCCTAGACTTGATTATCATTAATCTAAGAGAAAGTTAATGTGTATAAGAAATCTTAACTATCAAGTCGATTGTGCGTATTGCTCGTCATCATTTGTCATGTGCAGCGTTTTAATTTTTCTCTATGTTCGCAGAAACCTAAGAATCTTGACACGTTGTGCCAGAAGTGCAACAGGTTCATGAAGCGGAAGTATGCAGGACATCACTGCGTGGCATGCGCTAAGTGTAAGGTTGGGAGCCCTTGTGATGTGTGCGTGAAGTGGTTGTCGGCTATGGTGGCGGAGTTCGACAAGGATCGCCGTGCGAGGCTGGAGAGGATAGCGAAGGACAAGGCTGCGAAGCTGCAGCAGGCGTCTCTGATGGAACTTGAAGGTCGTCTGAATGACCGGATGGATTCAGCTCTGGGCGTATGGGTGGCCCAGTTCAAGGCAATGTTTGAGTCATTGCAGTCCACGGTCCCGTTGATGCCAGCTGGTGCAGGACAACCATTAGGTGGTCCGGCTAGTTCTGCGGAGGGTCATGCACCTGCCCCTTCTCTGTCCTTGGCTCAAGAGCCGACGATAGAGGAGGAAGATCTTCTTATGGAAGATTCCGGCATGCCGGATATTTCGATGACGGCAATGCCCAGTACGTCCCAGGGGTCGCCCTTGGGATTTGTACGGGTTTGCCAGGCGGATGGTGATGTCGACGTTCCGTCGGGTATTTTCCATCCGCTGTTTGTGCAATCGGAGGGGTCGGCGGAGCCGTGTTTTGCGGTTCCTGCTGGTATCCCGGCGGCTTTGGGTGCGGCTCCTATCGGAGTGACGGCGCTAGCCGTGGGTAAGGCGGTCGTAGTCCCGACTCCTGTGCTGGAGCCGATGGATTGCGGAGAATCCGGGTCTGGCGATTCGTTAGACACCGGTGCCGCTGGTGGTCGCGCTGTGGATGCGCTCTGTCTTGGCAGAGAGGTGTCTCATAGCGCTCAGCATGGATCGTCGGTGGCCCTCTCATCTAAGGGAGAGAGGGAGGATGAAAACGGGAGTTCATTGATGGATGAGTCCGTTTTCTACACCGAGGCTGAATGGGTGCAGGTCCTTGGATGGATGACCGATCGTCTCGAGTTCGCATCAGATCTTGGATCTCGGCGCGATCCGGCGATGGAGCGGATGTCAGAGCGAGCGGCTAGCGCTCTCTCAAGTGGGTCTTCTGCCATGCCAACACTCCCTTTGGACACGCAGACTTCCGACATGCTGGAAGTTGCGGCATACCATCTGGTTCAGCCAGACTATGCATTGCCGAAAGCCCCGAAGGGGATAAGGAGTAGGGTCCGTTTTCCGGAGCTGGCCTACCATCAGTACGCCCGGGTTCCACGGCTTTCCGTCGCGGAACGAGAGGCGCTGAATAGGCCGTTGGCTGGGAAGGCGAAGGGGCGGTAGAAGTGGTCGGCAAGTCGTGGAAGTCGACTAAGAGGACTCAGCCGCATCAGTCCTACCGTCAACATAGACAGGAGCAGCAGAGGCAGCGTCCTAGATCGCCCTTCCGTCCTTCTGACCGTGATGCCTATAGGTCATCCGGATCACAAGGACCTGGCTGTTCATCCTCGTACAAGCCCTCTAATAAGAGGCCATATGAGGAGGACAGGAAGGGTGGCGGTTCATGCCGCGGCGGCTACCGTAAGGATGGCAGTGGCGGCGGTTCCGGACCGTCTCACTACAAGAAGCCGCGGGGCGGCCATGGTGCTCGTTCCTGACGGGTTTCCGGCGGAATCAGTTCCAGTGGCGTTGGGAACGAATGGAGTCGAGAATCTTCACCCAAGCGATTTAGCGTCTTATCGGCCAATCTTGACCGACAGCTGTGTGCAGATTCCTTCCGTCGGAGGCAGACTTCAGCTGTTCCTAAGCCAATGGGAACAGGTCGTGAGCGACTGTTTAGTTTGTCAGTGGATAAGAAACGGCTATGATCCGGACTGGCTCATCCATCAATCCTTAGTTCCGTTAACCTCGACTCCAATATGGACTCCTGTTCCAAGGGAATCAGATCGTCTAGACACCATTCGCTCAGAAATAGAATCTCTTCGTCAGAAGAAGGCGATTCATCTAGTCCGCAATCAGTCTTCGCTGGGCTTCTATTCGATCATGTTCCTCGTTCCAAAGCGTACCGGAGGATGGAGACCAATTCTCAATCTCAAAGCCGTTGAACAAATTTATTCTTTCTCCAAAATTTCAGTGGAGACTGTAGCAGCGGTAATGACAGGGCTGAGGAAAGGCATGTGGGCAGTGTCGATAGATCTGAAGGATGCATATTTTCATATTCCAATGTCAATTCCTTTTCAGAAGTACCTTCGTTTTGCATTCCAAGACAATGTTTGGGAATTCAATGCGCTGCCATTCGGCCTGACCACGGCTCCGAGGGTCTTCACCAAGGTGGTTCTCGCCATGACTTCTTTACTTCGCAGGAGAAACTAAACGAAATCTAGGATTTCTTTTTTCACGAGAGAGTTGATACTTACCTCCCTAATACTTTCGATATTGCTAAATATTGGCTTTCACTCAATAAACACTCAGATTAAAACAGTTAGGTGCCCCTACTGGGCAGGGAGTCAGAGCGTAGTCTGGCGGATGCCAGCCCCACCACCGCGCATGCGCAGACTAGCACTTCCTCTGACTAGATTATTGGCTGACACACATGCAACTATTAAGAGCCTGAAGACCGAGCCTCTGTGGGGTGGAGAGGCCGGGTCCGTATCTAGGGAGGTAAGTATCAACTCTCTCGTGAAAAAAGAAATCCTAGATTTCGTTTATTTCACTTCAAGAGTATACTTACCTCCCTAATACTTTTGATATTGCCAGAATTCGAAAGTGAATCTGGCGGGAGGGAGGCGAGGTCAAAAGACCAGCTCATCCCTATACGCTTTTCTGCGTTTAAGGCACTTAAACTTCTGAAACTGTAAGAAAAAACAGTCAGGATTTGACTAACCATCGGATAACACCACCGATGTATGAGAGATGACCGAATGTCATATGCGCTCCCCCCCCCCTCCTTCCTGGGAGGAAGAGTCGACTGACCTCAATGTCCTATACGCTCTCTACGTACAAGTGCCATGTACTACAGGACAGAGACGAAAAAGCTCCATTTTCGTAACTCTCAACAATGAACCACACAAATACACAAACCATCACCATATTAATAACGGGTAATCGTGACAATACAATCAACAACGGACAACACATGAACAAGACTGACCTTGTTGAAAATGGCTGCTGACATCATCTTCCCATCGGTAAAGACTGATGCAGGCCCAAAAAAGTGGGTGTTTCCATAAATTAATTGTGATATATATAAGTAATGAGGAAATCACCTCAAAAAATATAAACCGATTTATTTTTTCAAAACCGACAAGGCGAGAGGATTAGAGGTGTCACGGAGATAATGGTCTGTAAAACTTGACTCACAGTGCCACTGAGCCACCGACATAATATCATCCACAGGGACCCCATTAAATAGGGCCGTGGATGTCACTACGCCGCGGACACTGTGAGCCTTGGCCACGTCAACCTGCTTCCCGGTGGCGGATTTATGGCAAAACTGAATGCATTCCACAATCCACCTGGAAATGGTGTCCTTAGAAGCCCTCCCATGGGGTTCAATATATGACAACCATAACGCTGACTGGTCGGTGCGCCATGCCGCCGTACGTTGTTTGTACCGGCGCAGCGCCCGGACGGGACACCATGCTTTAGAATTAGGATCATATCTAGTTAAAGCAGGCAAAATAATAGGTTGACCTGGATATTTCAACGACTGATTTTTAGCCAAGAAATTAATCCTAGGTAGCAGCTTAAGGCCTTCCCCTGAAACCACAAAACGGTCATCCTCGGCTGATAAGGCATGAATCTCACTCCTACGCCTAGCCGAGGCCGCAGCAATTAAAAACACAGTCTTCAGTGTTAATAGTTTCATAGAAATGGAACTAAGTGGTTCAAAAGGCTTATCACCTAGCACTTGAAGCACTAGCGATAAACTCCAAGACGGAATCACAGGAGGATTCCTTGGTCTTAGATTGCCCATGCCTTTAATTAATACATTCAATGTATTTACTTCATCACTTCCCCTCTTAGCCAAGCAAGGAAGAACAGACATTAATGCTGACTTATAACCAGCAATAGAGTTAGGCTTGAGGCTATAGGCATCATAGAGGTGACAGAGGAAATCAGCTACTACTTGAATAGATGAATCCATTGGATCAATACATCTTTTTGAGCACCATTCTGCAAATCTGTTGATTTTATAATTATATGCTCTGGAGGTTGACCCCCTCCTGGCTTTGGCCATAAACATGGCTGCTTGCTCAGAAAAGCCCTCCTTAATTCTAGATTCCTTGACAACATCCACGCAGTCAATCTGAACATTGACGGATTGTTGTGAAGGGCCTTGCCCTGGAAGATAATATCGTCCATCAGAGGCAGAGGAACCGGATTGCAGACCAGAAGGTCCAGCAGATCCGTATACCATGATCGGCTTGGCCAATCCGGGGCGATCAGAAGCACTTGGCATTCCTCTTGTCTGATTTTCTGAAGAATTTTTGGAATCAGGATTGCTGGAGGGAATGCGTATGCATACATTCTCCCCCAGCTGATAGCTAACGCATCTGTTGCGAAAGCGCTTGGATCCGGAATCGGAGAGACGTACGTCGTCATCTTCGCATTCTTCTTCGTTGCGAACAAATCGATGTTGGGTTTCCCCCAATGGTCGAACAGACGATCCGCCACACATTGATTTAGTTGCCATTCCGTGGGTAAAACACTCATCCTTCGGCTCAATGAGTCTGCTAGCAGGTTTAACCTTCCCGGAATATGAACTGCTTTCAAGGTAATCTGGTGATCCAGACACCAACAAAGCAGTCTCCATGTCATCATACAGAGACTGGGCGACTTCGTTCCGCCCTGGCGGTTTATGTAAGTCACAACTGTTGAGTTGTCTGAACGAATAAGAACAATCTTGCCCTGAACTTTCTGTAAGAAATGTTCCAGGCCCAGGACTACTGCTCTTAGCTCCAGTAGATTTATATGTTCCTTTGACTGTTCCGGATTCCAAAGCCCTGATATCGTGGACTCTTCCAGGCAAGCTCCCCAGCCCTCCATCGATGCATCTGTATACACAGTCACCTGAGGGTGGGGAGGGGTTAGCATAACCCCCACCAAGAGATTCTCTGTGTCCAACCACCATTGCAGGTGATGAATCAGAGGCGCCAACACTGACACATTCGAGTCCAGCGAACCTGTACTCTGGGTCCATTGTGTCATGAGAAACAACTGGATCGGCCGCCTGCGTAAGGCGGCCTGAGGAATGACTGGTTCCAACGAAACCATCAACCCCAGCATTCTCAAGTAAACCCGTGCCAGGACATGACGACTGTCGCACACTGACTGAATCAACGAGATGAGTATTTGAACTCTCTCCTGAGTAGGATAAACATATCCTGTCTCTAGATCGAAGAACATCCCCAGGTAAACAAACTCCTGGGATGGAGTCAGCTCTGATTTTGGGAAATTGATCATCCAGCCCAAGTCTGTGAGAATTTTCAAAACAATCTCCAGACTGGCCGACAAATTTCCCGGGTGTGCGCTTTCAACAGCCAGTCGTCTATGTACGTGTGGACTGCTATGCTTCTCCTGCGGAGGTATGCTGTGATTGCAAGAACCACACGGGTGAAAACCCGAGGAGCCGTGGAAATTCCGAAGGGCAACACCCTGAATTCCCACTGTCTGCCCTGGAATGCAAATCTCAGGAAGCGACAGAAACTCCCGTGGATGGGGATGTGGAAATAAGCGTCCTTCAAATCTATTGACGCCGTCCACATCCCCCTCTCCAACCCCGCCAACACCGAGCGCACCGTTTCCATGTTGAAACTGGGCGTCTCGATGAACTTGTTCAATGGCTTGAGGTTGAGAATCGGTCTCCACCCTCCGGTGCGTTTTGTCACTAAGAACAGGGTTGAATAGAAGCCCGGACACCTCTGTGCCGGCTGAATAGCTCCTTTTTGTACGAGGGAATTTATCTCCTCCTCGAGACACAACCTTTGATCTGGATCCCTCGGAATGGGAGTCCAGACTGGCACCAGAGACAGTCGCGACGGCGGGCCTGTCATCCACTCTGGATGACACCCCACGGAAAGCCATCGCAAGACTAAACGGTCCTGAGTTAACCGTTCCCACTCTTGCATGTGGTCGGCTAGCCGGCCTCCCACCGGTCCACCTAGGGACCGCGGTGGACACAAGGCATGCAAGAGCGGCACTGTCTCCGTCACCATACACACCGGCGTGGTCCTTACCGCGGTAAGCGCCCTGTCAGGAACGATAACCACGCCCAGATCCTCGCGCGACCCGCCCCGCCCCGCGCGCACCTCGGTGCACGGGCGGCTGCCTGGCTGACGGCGGCTGAGGAGCCTGCGCCCCCCTCACTGCTGGCCGAATCGCACGCGGCCGAGGCCGGCGCTGCGACGGCGGCTGGCCTCTGACTTGGCCAGCACCACCTCGAGCCTGCAGGGGACGATACGCAGGGGCCGCGGCGCGAACGTTAGCACGACGCAGCACCTCAAACTGTTCGCGCAGCGCCCTCTGGTTATTCACCAGGGTGACCGTCTCCTGGAGGTGGCGACATCCCTCACCTCCAAAAAGACCAGGACCCGTCATAGGCGTACGGAGTAGCCTATTATACAGGTCCTGAGACGGGCACAGATTGTCCAGGGCAAATGTGCGTCTTGCCCGGACACTCCTGGTCACCGCCCGCGTCATACAGTCCAGCGCCAGGTTAATACCATCCTGGATGGTTCGCTGGACCGCGAGCGGGCCTGGCTGGCGCGATGCGGATGCCGTTACTACCCCCTGTAACAGCTGGGAGACGTGGGACAGAGCGGCAATCGAAGCCCTCCCACTCTCCTCCGCATCACGCAACGCGGTATTCGCCGAACGCAACGCGTTCGCGCACAAGACCCCCACGTCAGAACGGGAGCCTGGCCGCGTATCCTCACCCAAAGCCGCGCGGTCATCCACGCTGGGCTTGGGTACCACACCGTACCGCTGGTAGTCCAGGGGCACGATGCGACAACGCCTGGCCACCTCGCGAGGGGCCTTCGCGAGACGTCCACTCGTGTTAATGGACGACTCCGCCGCCTTGAACATGTCAACGACATGCTCCGCCAGCGGCAGAGAAGGCATAGCGTTAGCAGTTGGTTTCCCAGCTAACCACGGCGTGTGAACACGGTGGCTAGCCGACTGCTCCACGGGCAGATCAGGCCTAACGCTCACCAACCACTGGCAAGCGTCATACCAATCCTCCTCCGTGGCTAACTGCGAGCGCTCTACAAGACGGGGTCCTTCGTCTTCCTCCTGAGCGCAAGCAGTAGAGCTTGACGGCGGGTACGCTGATACACCTGGCAAGCCAGGGAAAACATGCGGGCCTGACAGCACCGGCATGAGAATATCACTGGTTTGACCAGGAGCAGGCACCGCGGTAGAGCGCGGGGTATATATAGCCCCACCACGGGCCCGGCCAGCACCAGCTACACGCTCGGCAAGCCGAGGTATGCGGTACCGCTGGCCATCAGCAGCGCCCTGGGCCACCATCTGAACCGCGGACCTTACTCCAGGGTGAGTAATACCGTGGAAAAAAGCGCCTGTATTCCCCGCGAGGGGTGCACAAACGTCTTCATCCATGTCCACGTCGTCAGACGGCGACCCTAGCAGGTAATCCTCATCACCCTGGTCAGAAAGATTAGACCCCGGGTCAGCAAAGAGAGCTAACCCGGGCTGACCAGGAACGGTGCCATAGGAGGTACTGGCCACCGCGGCGTGCGGATACCCCTGGACTGATAAGCAGCCAGCGGGTTCCAGCGACAACCGTCCACGGTCCCCTATCGGCGCGGCAATAAGCCTGCTGCCAGGGTCGTGGAACGCCCCCTCTAATGGGGCCACCTCTGAATCGTCGGACAACGGAAGCGGACTAAGGAAAATCGATCCAGAGGCGGGGATTACCTGCTCCGAAGCCGATGACGAGGACAATAAAGGATCTGGTTCAGGAAGCATGCCACGAAGCAACCCTGGAACCAAATCTTTTATTGTCCTCTTCACCTCTCCCAACATCTCGGTCCGGAAGGTCTCCATATCCACCGCGGACGAGACCTTCCCCTTACCCTTCCTACTTACAACCTCTCGTTTCCGCTTCTTCTTCTTCTCCTCCTCTACCACCTTGTCCGTCGCCTGTAAGCAGCACAAGAATTCGGACATTAACTCGCCCCCCCAGTGCTTACATATGTCACAATTAATCAAGGGACCACAAGGGCTACATCGATAACACAGATGCGGCCAGAACTTTACATGCATAAAACGTCCACAGGACGCGCAACCCGGTCCCTGAAACAGGCCAAAGGACAAGGAGTATGAGCAACTAGTTAAGCTTAGAAACTGAATCCAACTCAAAGAGAAGGAAAACGATCATAAAGATCAATATACATCAGAAACCAGCATAGCGCTTGAATTGCTGATAAATACATAGCCAGGCTGATTATGACGTCATTAATCCCGTGACAGGAAAAAATCGATCCCAACAAAACATCCAAGTGCAAGGACGAATTGTATGCTGAATGGATAAGTTGACTACACAACCATCAGATACATATAGATAACTCTTTACTGGCAAAAATGTTAATTATCTCCCTTTGTTTGTTTACAATAATTAACATCACCACATTATCAATAACTAGATACCTGACACCTTGTATAGACAAACCATCCAACGTGACGAACCGGAAACTCCACCATCTGCACACCTCTTAACTCTCTCCACCTCATGGGGAAGGAAGTGGATCAAGAGGGCAAAGTGAGAAGACCTTTATACCAGGCCTCCAACTCACTGGACATAATTTTTCATTTGGTTAGATAACCTAACAGTGTTAGTAGGAAATGGAACCATGGTGGAGAGAAAACTAATTCTCTGGTACTGTGACGTCACCACCTAGCGTCATACAGACCTGTGGACATAAACAGAAAGAGAAATTAGTCCTAGGTAGCACCAAGTTGATATAACCCAACCAACCAAGGCGCTTATCACGGTAAACGCGAGTCCCGGAAACACAATACACCGGGAAGAAAACTCGCTAATTTTACTAGAAGTCACCTGATTTAAAGGTCCTCCGTCCTCCTGTGGCGACGTATTCCTATCCGCCATCCAAAAAAGTGACTAACACTCCAAACAAACACCACTTAAACAGTTTAAGAGAGCGAAAAAGCTATTGAACAAAAAAACATGTGTGATCTCTTTGCCAATAATCTAGCAAAGAGGAAGTGCTAGTCTGCGCATGCGCGGTGGTGGGGCTGGCATCCGCCAGACTACGCTCTGACTCCCTGCCCAGTAGGGGCACCTAACTGTTTTAATCTGAGTGTTTATTGAGTGAAAGCCAATATTTAGCAATATCGAAAGTATTAGGGAGGTAAGTATACTCTTGAAGTGAAAATAGCTGTTCACACTTACATAGACGACTGGCTGCTGAAGGTGGGGAATCCAGTCACTCTGCGCAGCAATCTGCAGGTAGTCCTAGCCTTATTAAAGGATCTAGGTTGGATTGTGAATCTAGAGAAATCAGAACTTACTCCATCCCAGGAGTTTGTTTATCTGGGGATATTTTTCAATCTGAGGGACGGCGTAGCTTTTCCGGCGGAGAGCAGAGTCAAAAGCCTGATTGCAGTTTTGGAGTCGGTTTCTCTAGGAGCCTATCTGACGGCGCGCCAATTTCTCAGGATACTGGGTTTACTAGTGTCTCTGGAGAAGGTGGTTCCATATGTGGCACTCAGGCGCAGGCCGGTTCAGATGTATCTAATGTCATTCTGGTCTCAGAGAACAGATCCGTTATCTCTGAGGATACCAGTCAAAGAACCATTGATATTCCACCTTCAGTGGTGGTTATCCGAACAGAATCTCCTGCGAGGTGTTCCTCTACAACCTCCTCAACCTCAGATGTCCATCTTCACGGATGCATCGTTGACGGGTTGGGGAGCAGTATAGGACAATCCGTCAGGGGAATGGGATCGGACCAATGCACAGAAACATATCAATGTGCTCAAACTATTAGCGGTGGTATTTGCACTTCGAAAGTTTGAGAGTCTAATTCAAGACAAAGTTGTCCTAATAAGGACAGACAACTCAACAGTGGTGTCTTATTTGAACCACCAGGGCGGGATGAGATCACCAGAGTTGTGCATGATGGTTTGGAACCTTCTGCTGTGGTGCCAAGAGAGGAATATTGTTCTTCGGGCAGCACACATTCCAGGAAGATTGAACATCCTAGCGGATGCTCTCAGTCGAAGGACGGTTTGTCGTCCGATGGAATGGCAGCTCAACCAATCGGTAGCGGAGGTTCTATTCAAACAATGGGGCAAGCCAAATATCGACCTGTTTGCGATGAATCAAAACGCAAAGATGGTCACTTACGTGTCACCGATCCCGGACCCGCTAGCGGTAGACGCACTGGCGATAAGTTGGGAAGGAATGTACGCGTATGCGTACCCTCCAACAATTCTCATCCCGAAAGTTCTGGCAAAGATAAGAGAAGGGATGTGCCAAGTACTGCTGATCGCCCCTTATTGGCCAGGCCGATCATGGTTTACGGATCTGCTGGACCTTCTGGTTTGCAATCCAATCCCTCTGCCAGACAGAAGAGATCTAATCTCTCAGAACAAGGGTCTGTACCTTCACGACAGACCGGAAATGTTCAAATTGACTGCATGGATGTTATCAAGCAGCGTGCAATTGAGGGTGGCTTTTCTGAGCAAGCAGCGAAGTTTGTTGCTTTAGCCAGAAGAGTGTCAACCACAAAGACATATAATTATAGAATCAACAAATTTGCACAGGGGTGTGAGAGAAGAGATATTAATCCCTTTTCTGCATCTGTTCAACACGTAGCAGATTTTATCTGTCATTTATACGAAGTTGACAAACTTGTGCCTTCTACCCTAGCAGCATATAAGTTTGCATTAGCTTCAGTCATTCCCAGTCTGGCCATTGAAGGAGTGGAGAATGACACCTTGAATGAAGTTATCAAAGGAATGTGCAATCTGCGACCTAGACAGCCAATTCCTATCCCATCATGGAATCTATCTTTTGTTCTACAGGTTTTAGGGCATGCTCCCTTTGAACCGATTAGATCTATTGATATTAAACTGTTAACTATTAAATCAGGTTTTTTTGGTTGCAGCAGCGTCGGCGAGAAGGAGAAGCGAAATTCATGCGCTTTCTGCCGAACAAGACCGTTTTGTCGTCACGGGTGAAGGTTTAAGACTACTTCCACGTCTTTGTTTCCTGGCAAAGAATCAGTCACTTAAATATCCAGGACAGCCGATCAATTTGCCAAGTTTAACTAGACATGACCCAAACTCTTCTGCTTGGTGTCCTGTCAGATGTCTGAAAATGTATAAGAAACGTACTGATGAGTGGAGAGGTGACCCGAAATCTCTGTGGTTATGTCTCAAAGCTCCCGATTTACGTGCCTCGAAAGATACTATTTCTCGTTGGATAGTTGACGCTATTCAGATGTCACACAAAATCGCTACAGGAAAGCAGATTGATCGTGCGAATGCCCATCAGGTCCGAGCACTAGCAGCATCATCGGCCCTTTATAAGGGTGTCTCATTAGAGGAGGTGATGTCTGTAGCACAATGGCATGCCGAGTCGTCATTCACTGATTTCTACCTTCGCGACATCTCCAGCGCACTTAATCCGGTAGCCGTCGCCAATCTGTCGAATCTAAACTAAGCCACTTCCGACCACTACATCGCACACATCACGAGTCTTCCACCTACACTGAACAAGCGCTATGCACATGACAGAGTACGACCGTGATTGGCCCGAGCTCCTGTGATGATCAAGAACAAATCAAGCACTCAAAATGGTGAGTGTTTACATTAATTAAGTGACTATAAATATGTTTACTTACAGTCGAAGTACCAGACTGCTTAGGTAAATAGTCTGGTACAAGAGTATTCTTATCCTATCAACCAGACAGACTCATTCCAATTTGAAAATCTAGTCGATATACTGATATTTTTTCAAAGTTAGAAGTTGTAGTAGCTTCTTTGCACTCTACTGGACTGCCCTAGCTGAGGCTTGGGGCTGACACGGGTCTGGTGGGTGTTGCATCACCCATTGACAGCCCTCTGAATTTTGTGCGGACAAAAGAGGGGGAGGAGCGCGGTCTAGACCATGGAAGTTTAGCACTCTATGAGTCAGATGGCAGAACCTAAGCGTATGCCAGGGTTCTAGTCTCTTCACAACCTCTGTTGGATGGTAGATGAGTGCTGGTTCGAGCCTCACCTCCTCCCACCGGCATTTCCTGGCTGTCGAAATCCGGAGTTTATCAAAATAGTACATCTGGTAAGTATTATTCGAAGTAGAATCAAAAAAGCATCCGCTTTTGTTTCTACGAGAATTCTTAATACTTACCAGATGTACTATGGCCCTGCCTCAGCCGCCCCGCTGAGGTGAGGCTGAGCTGCTTTCGCAGTTTGCCAAGGCAAATATAAGACGAATCTGACTGTGATTGGGAATTGACTCGGTACCTGCGGCTATGGTATTCCCGGACACAGTATGGGCAGCACCAGGAGAGTGCGGCGTTTTAATTGTTTATTTTAAGCTCGACTAGATAATAGACATTATCATAATAGTACATCTGGTAAGTATTAAGAATTCTCGTAGAAACAAAAGCGGATGCTTTTTTGATGCTGCAACAACACCCAGTCAAATTAGTTACAAAATATTCAACAGCTTCCCTGTATAATTTTCAGGAAATTGATAGGTAGGGTATTTGGGGCTCGATCAATCCCAACACGGCGAGGTGTGGGTGGAGCTTAGCTAGTGATGGGCGGGGCATAGCTAAAAATGGAAAGGCCCATTCATCAGACTTGAACACTATGATCAGATTGGGAGTGGTAGTAGTCCGTGGCTGGGAGTGGTAGTAGTCCGTGGCTGGGAGTGGTAGTAGTCCGTGGCTGGGAGTGGTAGTAGTCCGTGGCTTGCTGAATATCTGTGCTCAGATTCCATATCATAGTGAGACTCCCCGCATGCTCTCATCCTTAGTGAGACTCACCGCATCCTCTCATCCTTAGTGAGACCCACCGCATGCTCTCATCCTTAGTGAGACTCCCCGCATCCTCTCATCCTTAGTGAGACTCACCGCATCCTCTCATCCTTAGTGAGACTCCCCGCATGCTCTCATCCTTAGTGAGACTCCCCGCATGCTCTCATCCTTAGTGAGACTCACCGCATGCTCTCATCCTTAGTGAGACTCCCCGCATGCTGTCATCCTTAGTGAGTCTCACCGCATGCTCTCATCCTTAGTGAGACTCCCCGCATGCTCTCATCCTTAGTGAGACTCACCGCATGCTCTCATCCTTAGTGAGACTCACCGCATGCTCTCATCCTTAGTGAGACTCACCGCATACTCTCATCCTACTTTAAATAACAACACTTACCAGATGCACTATTATGCTAATGTCTATTGTCTTGTCTTGCTCAAAATAAACAAAAAAGCTTCGCACACTTGGTGGGCTTGCTCAAGCTGTGTCCGGGAATTACCTAGTCAGCCCAGCTGCAGACAGATTCATCTATTTTGCTTTCACAAAAGCCTTCCTCAATTTACACTGCAAATTTTAACGATTTTATTCGTTTGCGAGTGTTTCCCATATTATTTATCAGTGTCTCCATACGAGAATTGTTAATACTCAGCAGATGTACTATGGGCAGCCTCAGCTTTCCCGCTGAGGTGAGGCGGAGCTGCTTTCGCTGCCTTTTGGCTGGGCAGGCATAAGATGAATCTGACTTTATCTGGGAATTCACTCGGTACCGGGTGTTCTAGGTAATTCCTGTACGCAGCTTGAGCAGGGCCATGGAGAGTGCAAAGTTTTATTGTTTATTTTGAGCAGGACTAGATAAGACATTATCATAAATATACATATGGTAAGTATTAACAATTCTTGTAGAAACAAAAAAATCACACTTTTTTGTACCTGTGATATGCTGGGTGTCAACTTGAAAATCACACAAATTTTGAATGCGGACAAGCATTTTAAAATGTTTGAATTGTCAGTTTTTTCAAACTAACGCAGCCAAAACTCTCGATATAATCTTAGTATTTTCGTTTGAATAATTAAAAAAATTGTTTGCTATATATTGTTGGAAGAGTCTATGAGGGAGATTATTTTCTAAATCCATATATTGTTGACATTCGATTCACACTCACATCAACAATGTTAAACCCTTAAATAACCAAGGCGACAAAAACAAACATGCAGCTGTCTTGTGAAATGTTCATTTACAGGTCAATATGTTTGGGAAATTTACCCATAACTGAGCCAGTCATACCAAGTGGTAAATATCCAAGAAATGAGTTGGCCTGAATTGACATTCAATAAGCAAATATTTAGATTTTCTTGACACATTGTGAGCATTAAAGCTGACTTAGAGCACAAAATAGATCCATGGAGAATGAATTAGCTTTTAACCTATCTTAAGCAACCACCTGATGGAGAAGTAAAAAGTGGTCCCTAAAGGCAGGTTGTCCATTAATATAAGTCAGATGTCAAAGACAATACCTTTTCTGCTAAACGTATGGTGGTTCTTTAAGATCAGTGTTTGAATCACTACAGTCTGTCTTAAAGTATGGCCATATTGTCTTCCCATCAGAGAGCCGGTGATCTGTTGTGCTACGCAAATTCATGAGAATTAACATTGTGGCAACAACCAGTTGATAACTTTTTGAAGGATCATGTTAAAACTTGCTCTGTCTAGCTATTGTTCAACCACATCATTCTATTGCTTCTTCTTATTTTCTATCCTAGGGACCAGATTATAGAGCGGCTGATGAGAGAGATAGACGAACTGAGACGTGAATTGGAGCGTGTGAAGTCTGAGGTAAAAATAATACAATTGTCTCCGTTAAAAGCATGTCTGAAGGCAGTATCAGAGATTGCATTAAGCTCAGTTTTCTTCTATCCATATGCTTAATGCTTTGCTTGTTTTGCAGTTTTTAAATTCTCTCATTGCAGTGATTTAACCCTTTAATGTTCAAATTTGGTCAAGAAAATCAAAATATTTGCTCATTGAATGTCCTATTGCAGGCCAAGAGACAATTTATTTTTAGCATTTACCACTGGAATAACTGGCTCGATTATCAAGCCACGCATTCCAGTAGTAAATTTTCTAAAATAGTCTTTTCTTGGACTGCAAATGGACATTTCTCAAGACCACTGCAGAGGCCAGTTCTGACCGGCTTGTCCATTCACCCTTTAACCCTCGAATTTGTTTAAAAATATTAAATTTTCTCATAAAAATGATGAAATTAGATGAAACATGACAGGATGATTTTACATCACCAACAGATGTGCCTAATGTGAACAGTTTTGCATCTGTCATGCCTGATTGATTTGGGCATGTGGGGGGGGGGGGTGGGAAACCTTGGAATTTTTCTCAAGACCACTGCAGAGGCCAGTTTTGGCTGGCTTGACCATTGACCCTTTAACCCTCGAATTTGTTTTAAAATATTAGATTTTCTCATAAAAATGTCCATTTGCAGACCAACATGACCATGAGAAGACTCATTATACCCCATCAAAATATTTGGCGAGGTATTATGTAATGGCGCCGCCCATCCGGGCGTGTGGGCGGCAGAGTGCTTTCCGGATGATAGCTGCGTTACCGGTTGTCGGATCGCATTGAAACTCCATAGGGTGGTTGGACTAGGTCTGGGGAATAAAGCTATCGAAATCGATGATGATCCGAAATCCAAGATGGCCACCAGTGGTCATCTTGAAAATTGGTTTCCGGATAACTCCGTTACCGTATCTCAGATCGCTTTGAAACGTCATAGCGTGGTTGGACTAGGTATGGGGAAGAAACCTTTCGAAATTCACATTGATGCGATATCCAAGATGGCCGCCAACCTCTGGTGGCCATCCTGAAAATTAGTTTTCAGATGATAACTCCGTAACCGTTTATCAGATCACTTTGAAACTTCATAGACTAGCTCTGAAGAAGAAAACTCTCGAAATCGACGATGATGGGAAATCCAAGATGGCTGCCATCTTGAAAAATGGTTTTCACTTCAAGAGTATACTTACCTCCCTAACACTCTGATATTCCCAAATATCGGCTTTCACTCAATAAACACTCGGATTAAAAACAGTTAGGTGCCCCTACTGGACAGGTAGTCAGATGACAGTCTGGCAGATGCCAGCCCCAACCTCGCCCATGCGCAGACTAACACTACCTCTTTTCCAATTTATTGGCTAAAGAGACACATGCAATTCTTATTAGTTCCCTACCGATAAAACCGGGGGGACTATAGGTTTGCACTCCGTCTGTCTGTCCGCCTGTCTGTCACAGTTGGTTTTCCACACTTTTTCGCAGTCCTTGAAGGTATTCAACTGAGAATTGGTATATTGCTTTGTTATGAGAAGTTACAGACCAAGTTCGAGTTTCTGGTGTATGCGTCAATTTTTAATGGAGTTACGACTTAAGACTTCCCTTAAGACTTAAGACCCTTTCGACTTAAGAAATACAAAAAATATCCGCTTTTTGCACTCCTTTAAGATATTTAAGCGAAAATCAGTGCATCGCTTTAGCATAAGGAGTTACAGAGCAAGTTCGAGTTTAAGACATTTTCATAAAATTTTCATGGGGTTATGCCCCCTTTTGACTTATGAAATACGAAAAATATTAGTTTTCCGCGCTTTTTTTCCGCAGTCTTTCAAGATATTATACTGAGAATTGCTTTGTTATGAGAAGTTACAGACCAAGTTCGAGTTTCAGGCGTATGCGTAAATTTTTGATGGAGTTATGCCCCTTTTTGACATAGGAAATATGAAAAATAACAGCTTTCCACACCTTTTTCAACCTCCTTCGAGATATTTAAAGAAAAATTGGTACATCGCTTTAGTCTAAGGAGTTACAGAGCAAGTTCGAGTTTCAGACATTTTCGTCAATTTTTCATGGAGTTATGCCCCTTTCATCTTATGAAATGCGGAAAATATTAGTTTTCCACACTTATTTTCGCAGTCTTTCAAGATATTCTACTGAGAATTGCTACATTGCTTTGTTATGAGAAGCTACAGACCAAGTTCAAAGTTTCAGGGGTATGAGTCAATTTTTGATGGAGTTATACCCGCTTTCGATGAAAAATATTAGCTTTCCGCACTTTTCTCAATCCTTCAAGATATTTAAGGGGAAATTGGTACATCGCTTTAGTATAAGGAGTTACAGAGTAAGTTCGAGTTCAGACATTTTCATCAGTTTTTCATGGAGTTATGCCCCCTTTTGACTTATAAAAAATATTAGTTTTCCGCCCTTTTTCTCGCAGTCTTTCAAGATATTCAACTAAGAATTGGTACATTACTTTATTATCAGAAATTACAGACCCAAGTATGAGTTTCAGGCATTTGCGTCATTTTTTGATGGAGTTATATCCCCTTTTGACTTACAAACATATCAGCTTTCAAGACTTTTTCCTTCTCCTTCACCATATATAACTGAAACTTGACTTATTGCTATGTTATGAGAAGTTACAGATCAAGTTCGAGTTTCAGCTGCTTCTGTCAATTTTTAATGGATTTTTTGACTGTCAATCGCTAAAGATTTATATCACCCAGTAGGGGACATGTATTGCAAAGCAATACTTACAGAATGCTTGTTATTCAAGCTTTCTGCTAAGTTTCTCTCAATTTTCTGAAAGAATATCACCTAAAGATAATGTCTGACCATGGAAAGTCTCCCGAGGATGGCCAGGGACCAAGTTATCAGGTGAATTCAAATACATACTTGTCTAGTGTCAAGCACCTAAAAAAGTGGTTTATTTCTATCTGGCACTATGAAATACTAATCTCTCTTTGGGTTTGTGTCCACAGGTATCTATCTATGATTGAACAAGGAACAACACATCTTCAGAGAGTTTGTTTTTCTCTCTACCAAGTTCCATTTCCTACTAACTATGTTAGATAAGAACTAATCAAAATCTATGCCCAGTGAGTTGGAGGTCTCATAGGAAGACCTCACTTTGCCCTCTTGGTCCACTTCCCTCCCTTAATGGTGGAGAGATTTAAGAGGTCATAGAGATTGGTGGAGCTTCCAGTTCATCAGATCGGATGGTTTGTCTATGCTAAAGATGCAGATATTGTAGGTTATGATATTAGGCACAATATATTTAAAGATTTCTTAAATATGCTGCCAATTTATCATTGTTTATCTGATGTTTGCATAGATTGTGTCACTATCCTTTCCAGTTAGTGTGTTCTTGATTATGAGTACAATTCGTCCTTACACCTGGATGTTGTTTTCAAGTCGGATTAACGTCTTATTTTTTAAGTTATGACTTCATAATCAGCCTTGCACCTTTATTAATATCATAAGGTTTTGTCCAACGCTGGTTTATCTGTTAGTGTAGTGGTCTTTATGGCCACCAGCCCTCTTTCTTTATTTTGGTTTTGAGTTTTACTAATTCATTAACTGAAATACTCATTGTTTTCGTCTTATGGCCGTTTTCAGAAAGCTGGTTGTTCTGCTTGTGGTAGGTTTCTCAAACCTAGATTCGCCCCTCACCTGTGTTTCCAATGTAGTCCATGTGGTCCATTGTTAAATTGTGACATATGTAAACAGTGGGGTGGGGGTGCGAATTAATGACTGAGTTCTTGTCATTACAGGCCAAGGAGAAGGCGTTAGAGGAGGAGAGACGCTCGAAGAAGGAGCGAGGTCTTGGTAAGAAGGGTAAGAGGAAAGCTTCATCCACCATGGATATGGAAGCCTTCCATCTTGAGATGATGGGAGAGATGAAGAAGACTATAAAGGATTTGGTCCTAGAGTTGCTTCGCGGCATGCTCCCTGGGCCAAATCCTTTATTGTCTTCTACTGCTCCGGAGCAGATAATCCCCGCCTCTGAATCGGTACTCTTTAGGGACTTATCAGTTTTCGTCCAAGATTCAGAGGTGGCCGCATTAGAGGGGGCAGTCTACTATGAGGACACTGGCAGCAGGCTTGCCGCGCCAGTTGTTCGTGGACAGGTGTCGCTGGAGCCTGGTTCCCGCTTATCAGGTTCCCAGGATTATCCGCACCCTACAGGTACCAATAGCTCCTGGCCAGTCTGGATTAGCTGACCTGGAGTCTAGTTTTTCTGGCCAGGAAGAAGAGGATTATCTTCTGGGTTCTCCTCACGCTGTGGCCATGGAAATTGATGTATGTGCACCCCTCGCGGGGAACATGGGCGACATTTTCATGCAGGGGTAGCATTCATGGCACAGAAGGTAGCCTGGGCTGGATCCGATGGCCAGCATTACCGCATATCTTGGCTTGCCAATGGTGTGGCTGGTTCTGGCCAGGGCCGTGGTGTAATGAGTTTTCATTCCCCACGCAATGCCACGGCGCCTGCTCCTGGTCAAGCAAGTTATGCTTAGCATGCCTGCTCTCTTGGGCCCGCATGCTTTCTCTGGCTTGCCAGGAGTATCGCTTCCTCCAGCCATGCAATCACCTGTGAATGCTCTAGAGGATGACGAAGGCCCGTGCCTAGTCGAGCATTCACAGGTGGCCACAGAGAAAGACTGGTCTAACGCTTGTCATTGGCTAATAAACGTCAAGCCAGATCTTGCTGTGGATCAGTCGGCTAACCAGCGGGACCAGCGTCCGTGGCTGGCAGATAAGGTGACTCCTATCGTGATGCCATCTCTGCCGCTGACGGAACATTTTGTTGATATGTTTACAGCGGCAGAGACGTCCATTAAGTCCCTCGCAAGGTGGCAAAGCGATGCCGCATCATACCTGGTGAATACCAGAGGTACGGTGTGGTGCCTAAGCCGAGCACGGATGATCAGCGCTGTGCACGAATGGTTTGCATTCTGCTAATACTGCATTGCACGATGCGGAGGAGAGTTTGAGCGCGTCTATTGCAGCACTTTCGCATGTCTCCCGGCTGTTACAGGGGGTAGTGACAGCATCCGCATCGCGCCAGCCTAGTCTGGTGACAGTTCAGAGAACGATCCAGGATGGGATTAACCTGGATCTGGACTGTCTAACCCGGTCTGTGACCAGGCGTGTCCGGGTGCAGCGCACGTTTGCCTTAGACAATCTGTGCCCATACCAGGACTTGTATAATAGGCTTCTGCGTATGCCTATGACAGGTCCTGGTCTTTTTGGAGGTGAGGGATGTAGGCACCTCCAGGAGATGGTAACCCTGGTCAATAACCAGAGGGCTTCGCATGAGCAATTGAAGTGCTCTGCAGATAGCGCGTTCGCGCAGCACCCCCTGCATATCATCCCCTGCAGGCATGAGGGTGGTGGTGGCCAAGTTAGAGGCCAGCCACTAGCGCAGCGTGGGCCATGGCTGTGCGCACTCCGACCACAGCCGTGCATGCTCAGGCCAGCAGCAAGAGGGCCGCAGGCTCCTCCAGCGCAGAAAGCCAGACAGCCACCCGCGCATCGAGGTGCATGTGGTGTGGGCCGTAGCGCATGAGGATCTGGTCATGGTAACATGCTTCTGGATCCAGAGACAGTGGCACTCTGGCATTGCTCATGTCCACCTCTCCCTAGTTGGACCGTGGGGGGGGGGGGGAACCGACTGGCGCGCCGCCCACCACAGGCAAGGGTGGAAGCGGTTGACTCAGGACCGCTTAGTCTTACGATGGCTTTCAGTCGGGTATCATACTGACTGGATAGTAGGCCCGCCATTGCAGCTGTCTCTGGCTCCGATCTGGACTCAAAATCCAAGAGATTCAGATCAATGGTTGTGTATAGAGGAAGAAATAAATTCCCTCATACAAAAAGGCGCAATTCAACCGGCACAAAATTATCCAGTCTTCTATTCAACCATGTTCCTAGTGACAAAAAGCACTGGAGAGTGGAGGCCAATTCTCAACCTCAAGCCACTGAACAAGTTCATAGACACGCCAAGTTTCAAAATGGAAACAGTGAAATCGGTGTTGGCAGGGTTGGAGAAAGGAATGTGGACGGTGTCAATAGACTTGAAGTATGCATATTCCCACATTCCAATGGCGAGGAGTTTTCACCTGTACCTGATGTTTGCATTCCAGTGCCGTCAGTGGGAATTCAGGGTTTTACCCTTCGGAATTTCAACAGCTCCTCGGGTCTTCACCAGGGTGGTCCTTGCGAATGCAGCATGCCTCCGCAGAAGAAGCATAGCAGTCCATATGTACATAGACGACTGGCTGTTAAAAGTCTATCAGCAAATCTGGAGATAGTTCTAAAAACTATCCAGTTGTTTCTCATGACACAGTGGACCCAGAGTACAGGATCACTGGACTCAAATGTGCCGGTATTGGAGCTTATTATTCACCACCTTCAATGGTGGATGGCAAGAGAGAATCTCCTGGCGGGGGTGATGCTCACCCCTCCCCACCCTCAGATAACGATGTATGCAGATGCATCAATGGAGGGAGGGATGGGGAGCTTGCCTGGAAGAAGCCACAGTATCAGGGCTTTGGAATCTGGATCAGTCACAAGAACATGTCAATCTACTGGAATTATGAGCAGTAGTACTG
This sequence comes from Chaetoderma sp. LZ-2023a, assembly GCA_034401795.1. Classification (NCBI taxonomy): domain Eukaryota; kingdom Metazoa; phylum Mollusca; class Caudofoveata; order Chaetodermatida; family Chaetodermatidae; genus Chaetoderma; species Chaetoderma sp. LZ-2023a. The sequence goes on from CM067370.1 coordinate 15,453,886, forward strand.
GGCCTGGAACATTTCTTAATGTAAGTTCAGGGCAAGATTGTTCTGGTTCGAGCAGACAATTCAACAGTAGTGACTTACATAAACCGCCAGGCCGGAATGAATTCGCCCAGTCTCTGTATGATGACATGGAAATTGCTTTGCTGGTGCCTGGATCACAGGATCACCTTGAAAGCAGTTCATATTCCGGGAGGGTTAAATCTGCTAGCAGACTCATTGAGCTGAAGGATGAGTGTTTTACCTACGGAATGGCAACTAAATCAATGTGTAGCGGATCATCTGTTCAACCACTAGGGGAAACCCAACATAGATTTATGTGCAACGAAGAAGAATCCGAAGATGATGACGTACGTCTCTCAGATTCCAGATCCGAGCGCCATCGCAACAGATGCATTAGCTATCAGCTGGGTGGGAAAAAGTAGGCATTTTTTAATGGAGTTACGACTTAAGACTTCCCTTAAGACTTAAGACCCTTTCGACCTAAGAAATACAAAAAATATCCGCTTTTCGCACTCCTTCAAGATATTTAAGCGAAAATCGGTGCATCGCTTTAGCATAAGGAGTTACAGAGCAAGTTCGAGTTTAAGACATTTTCATAAAATTTCCCCCCAGCAATCCTGATTCCAAAAATTCTTCAGAAAATCAGATAGGAGGAGTACCAAGTGCTTCTGATCGCCCCAAATTGGCCAAGCCGATCATGGTATACGGATCTGCTGGGCCTTCTGGTCTGCAATCCGGTTCCTCTGCCTCTGATGGACAATATTATCTTCCAGGGCAAGGCCCTTCACAACAATCCCTCAATGTTCAGATTGACTGCGTGGATGTTGTCAAGGAATCAAGAATTAAGGAGGGCTTTTCTGAGCAAGCAGCCATGTTTATGGCCAAAGCCAGAAGGGGATCAACCTCCAGAGCATATAACTATAAAATCAACAGATTTGCAGAATGGTGCTCAAAAAGGTATATTAATCCAATGGATTCATCTATTCAGGTAGTAGCCAATTTCCTCTGTCACCTGTATGATACCTATAGCCTCAAGCCTAACTCTATTGTTGGCTACAAGTCAGCTTTAATGACAGTTATCCCTTGCTTGGCTAATAGGGGAAGTGATGAAGTAAGTACATTAAATACTTTAATTAAAGGCATGGGCAATCTAAGACTCAAGGAATCCCCCTGTGATTCCATCTTGGAGTTTATCACTATTGCTACAGGTACTAGCTGATAAGCCATTTGAACCACTAAGTTCCATTTCTATGAAAATATTGACTCTTAAAACTATTTTTAATTGCTGCAGCCTCGGCTAGGCGGAGAAGCGAAATTCATGCCTTATCAGTCGAGGCAGACCATTATGTGGTTACAGGGGAAGGCCTTAGCCTTCTACATAGGATAAATTTCATGGCTAAAAACCAGTCTGAAATATCCAGGTCAACCCATATATTTACCAGATTTGACTAGATATGATCCTAATTCAAAAGCATGGTGTCCAGTCCGCACATTAAACAGGTACAAACAACGTACCCAGGAATGGCGGACGGACCCATCAGCATTATGGTTGTCGTATATTGAACCTCATCATAGGGCTTCCAAGGACACTATTTCCAGGTGGATTGTAGAATGTATTCGATTTTGTCATAAATCCACCACAGGTAACCAAGTTGACTTTGCCAAGGCTCACAGTGTTCGTGGCATAGTGGCTTCCACCGCCCTGTTTAATAGGGTCCCTGTGGACGACATTATGTCGGTAGCCCAGTGGCACTGAGTCAAGTTTCATTGACCATTACCTCTGTGACACCTCGAATCCTCTCACCTTATCGATTTTGAAAAAATAATTTAGGAGTACATATTTTGATGAGGTTCTCATTTTTTATATATATCACAATTTATCAATGTAAACAACCACTTGTCTGCACTGCATCAGTCTTCACGTATGGGAAGATGATGACAGCATCAAGCAATTCACAAGGTCAGTCTTGTTTATGTGGTGTTCATTGTTGATTGTTTTGTCACGTGACCCTTCGTTTTTATGTGGTTCATTCTTGAGAGTATATGAAAATGGAGCCTTTTTCGTCTAATGTCCTATAGTACAAGGCACTTGTACCATAGAGAGCGTATGGGACATTGAGGTCATTCTGTCTCGCCAAGAAAGGGTGGTGGGGGAGGGGGGAGCGCATATGACATATGGTCTTCTCTCAGCCATCGGTTGCGTTATCCGATGCTCAAATCATTTCCTGGTTGTGTTTTTTTCACAATTTCAGAAGTTTTAAGTGCCTTAATCGCAGAAAAGCGCATAGGGAAGAGCTGGTCTTTTGCCTTCGCCTCCCTCCCACCAAATTCTCTTACAAATTCTGGCAATATCAGAGTGTTAGGGAGGTAAGTATACTCTTGAAGTGAAATAAACAAAATCAGAGGTTTCTTTTTTCACGAGAATTGATACTTACCTCTCTAACATGGACCCAGCCTCTCCTCTCACAGAGGGTCGGTCTCCAGGCTTTCTAAAGTTGCTTTGTGTCAGCCAATAAATTTGTCAACGGAAGTGCTAGTCTGTGCATGCGCGAGGTTGGGGCTGGCATCCGCTGGACTGTCATCTGACTACCTGCCCAGTAGGGGCACCTAACTGTTTTTAATCTGAGTGTTTATTGAGTGAAAGTCGATATTTGGGAATCTCAAAGAGTGTTAGGGAGGTAAGTATCAACTCTCGTGAAAAAAGAAATCTGTGATTTCGTTTATTTCGGATGATAACTCCGTTACTGTTTATTGGATCACTTTGAAACTTCATAGAGTAGTTGGACTAGGTCTGGGGAAGAAATCAACAATGAACCAAAATCCAAGGTGGCCGCCAGCCACCATCTTGAAAATTTGTTTCCGGATGATAACTCTGTTCCCGTTTATCGGATCGCTTTGTACCTTCATAGGGTGGTTGGACTAGGTCCGGACAAAAAACCTATCAAAAGTGACGATGATCCAAACTCCAAGATGGCCGCCAGCCACGGGATGCCATCTTGAAAGTTGGTTTCTGAATGATGTCTCTGTTACCATTTATGAGATCACTTCATAGGGTGGTTGGAATATGTCTGGTGAGGAAACCTATTGAAATTTATGATAATCCAAAGTCCAATATGGCCGCCAGTCCATCGGCCATCTTAAAAATTGGTTTCCGGACGATACCACCTTCACTGTTTAACGTATCACTTTGGCACTTCATAAGGATGACTGGTCTGGGTCTGAGGAACAAATAAATATTTTCTGATGGCTCATTCATTGGGTTGTCCTCATGGCAGGGTATTATGCGCCTTTTGCGGAGCTCTTGTTGAAAATTTACCCATGGACTGACATGCCAGTCCTTCCAGCGGTAAATTCTCAAAAATAGGCTTCTCTTTGTCTGCAAATGGACGTTTTTCAAAAGCACTGCAGAAGCCGTTTTTGGCTGATATGAGTGTTAAAGGGTTAAAGTAACAGATTGAGATGTGTTTTTTGACACACTGTAAGTCTAACAAGGTTTATACTGCCAATTTCTTGCTGATTTTTCTCTCTGATTTTCAGGATTATGCCAAGATACATGCATTAAAGGAGAGGATAAAAGCATTGCAGGCTGAGCTAGATGATGTACGGAACAATGCACTAGAAAAACAACAGGTATGTACAGCTTAGCATGCATTATGCACTGGATTGCCTGCTGGGTGGGTAGGGGAAGGGTCCTTTGCTCCTTACCCAAACCCTTTATATTATATTGCAGTGGATGGTGCTTCCACAATAAACCTATAAATATCTCACCATAATATGTAGACATTGGCTAATTGTTCTACGCACTTGATTGTAAGTTACTAGTACCAGACATTCCAATAGTAAAAGGTATTCTCTTGGTCTGCAAATAAAGATTCATTCCCTATAGCTGCTTTTTGCTAGGGTTGAGTGTTTAATTATTTTATGCACACCTACACTACCAAACATTATTGTTCTATTATTGTAGTAATCGCCTATATAACCCTTTTCACCATGTGACCATTAATGTTTGACCATGATGTACTCTTGTACTTGATCTAATCTCTGTATATAAACTCTGTAACTATTTCACTTAGGCATGTGCTGAAGTACACATGTAAATCTACTGAGGTATTATGTTTTCGTCATGTATATATGCATACATCATAAAAATCAGGTCGCTGCGATACAACCGATGTGCCTAATGTGAAATGTTTTGCATCTTTCATGCCTGATTGATTTGAGCAGGTGGTTGTGGTGAGGGGGGGGGGGGGGGGAGAGGAGGGAAACCTTGGAATTTTGGTACAGATGCCTCCAAAATCTTGTGGTGGTAATTCATTTTACAATTTGAGAGAGAATTGGATGACACTTGTACCAAATATTAAACATTTTTGTATCAGTCATACATTACTAACTTGGATGGGCATGGGCATAAACAGTTATGTTGTGAATGTAGTCGTGTGTGTTGTGCGTACATGCGTGTTGTGTGTGCGTGCGTGTGTGTGCGAGCGAAAGAGAGAGAGAGTGAGTGATAGAGACTGACTCCAGGTGACTTTCTCTTGTTCCTAATATCACTGAACCATTCTGTTGGTGTTAATACCTGAGAATTAATATACCTTTACAGGAGAATGAGCTTTTGATCTTACAAGTGGAAGCGGCAAAGCAAGACTCGGTAGCTGCAGGCAAAATGGCTGATGTTGAAAGTGAGTGTGAATTGACAGAAATGTTTGTTTGTTTGTTATTCAGTCATTGACTGTCTCTCAGACAATCAGTATCTTTAGTATGTTTGTTTGTTATTCAGTCATTGACTGTCTCTCAGACAATCAGTATCTTTAGTATGTTTGTTTGTTATTCAGTCATTGACTGTATCTCAGACAATCTGTATCTTTAGTATGTTTGTTTGTTATTCAGTCATTGACTGTCTCTCAGACAATCAGTTTTCACTTCAAGAGTATACTTACCTCCCTAATACTTTTGATATTGCTAAATATTGGCTTTCACTCAATAAACACTCAGATTAAAACAGTTAGGTGCCCCTACTGGGCAGGGAGTCAGAGCGTAGTCTGGCGGATGCCAGCCCCACCACCGCGCATGCGCAGACTAGCACTTCCTCTTTGCTAGATTATTGGCAGAGGGATCACACATGTTTTTTTGTGCAATAGCTTTTCCTTGCGCTCTTAAACTGTTTTCATAACTTGGTTGTGTTATTTTGGAGTGATAGTCACTGATTAGGATGGCAGGAAGGATCACTTCGCCAAAGGGGGACCTAGGACCTTTGAATCAGGTGACTTCTAGTAAAATTAGCGAGTTTTTTTGCCCGGTGTATTGTGTTTCCGGGACTCGCATTTACCGTGATAAGCGCCTTGGTTAGTTGGTTTATGTCAACTCGGTGCTACCTAAGGCTAATTTCTCTTTCTGTTTATGTCCACAGGTCTGTATGACGCTAGGTGGTGGCATCACAGCAGCAGAGAGTTAGTTTTCTCTCCACCATGGTTCCATTTCCTACTAACACTGTTAGGTTATCTAACCAAATGATTTATGTCCAGTGAGTTGGAGGCCTAGTATAAAGGTCTTCTCACTTTGCCCTCTTGATCCAATTCCTTCCCCATGAGGTGGAGAGAGTTAAGAGGCGTGCAGGTGGTGGAGTACTCCGGTTCGTCACGTTGGATGGTTTGTCTATACAAGGTGTCAGGTATCTAGTTATTGATAATGTGGTGATGTTAATTATAGTAAGCAAAGGGAGATAATTAACATTTTTGCCAGAAAAGAGTTATCTATATGTATCTGATGGTTGTGTAGTCGACCTGTCCATTCAGCATACAATTCGTCCTTGCACTTGGATGTTTTGTTGGGATCGATTTTTTCCTGTCACGGGATTAATGACGTCATAATCAGCCTGGCTATGTATTTATCAGCAATTTAAGTTGCAATGCTGGTTTCTGATGTATATTGATCTTTATGATCGTTTTCCTTCTCTTTGAGTTGGTTTGAGTGTCTAAGCTTAACTAGTTTGCTCATACTCCTTGTCCTTTGCCCTGTTTCAGGGACCGGGTTGCGCGTCCTGTGGACAATTTCTGCATGATAAGTTCTTGCCTCATCTTTGCTATCAATGTAGCCCTTGTGGTCCATCGGGTAATTGTGAGATATGTAAGCACTGGGGGGGCGAGTTAATGTCCGAATTCTTGTGCTTGCAGGCGACGGACAAGGTGGTAGAGGAGGAGAAGAAGAAGAAGCGGAAACGAGAGGTTGTAAGTAGGAAGGGTAAGGGGAAGGCCTCGTCCGCGGTGGATATGGAGGCCTTCCGGACCGAGATGTTGGGAGAGATGAAGAGGACAATAAAGGATTTGGTTCCAGGGTTGCTTCGTGGCATGCTTCCTGGACCAAATCCTTTACTGTCCTCATCATCGGCTTCGGAGCAGGTAATCCCCGCCTCTGGATCGGTTTTCCTTAGACCGCTTCCGTTGTTCGACGATTCAGAGGTGGCCCCATTAGAGGGGGCGTTCCACGACCCTGGCAGCAGGCTTATTGCCGCGCCGATAGGGGACCGTGGACGGTTGTCGCTGGAACCCGCGGGCTGCTTATCAGTCCTGGGGTATCCGCACGCCGCGGTGGCCAGTACCTCCTATGGCACCGTTCCTGGTCAGCCCGGGTTAGCTCTCTTTGCTGACCCGGGGTCTAATCTTTCTGACCAGGGTGATGAGGATTACCTGCTAGGGTCGCCGTCTGACGACGTGGACATGGATGAAGACGTTTGTGCACCCCTCGCGGGGAATACGGGCGGCTTCTTCCACGGTTTTACTCACCCTGGAGTAGAGTCCGCGGCTCAGGTGGTGGCCCAGGGCGCTGCTGATGGCCAGCGGTACCGCATACCTCGGCTTGCCGAGGGTGTTGCTGGTGCTGGCCGGGCCCGTGGTGGGGCGGTATGTGCCCCGCGCTCTACCACGGCGCCTGCTCCTGGTCAAACCAGTGATATTGTCATGCCGGTGCTGTCAGGCCCGCATGTTTTCCCTGGCTTGCCAGGTGTATCAGCGTACCCGCCGTCAAGCTCTGCTGCTTGCGCTCAGGAGGAAGACGAAGGCCCCCGTCTTGTAGAGCGCTCGCAGTTAGCCACGGAGGAGGATTGGTCTGACGCTTGCCAGTGGTTGGTGAGCGTTAGGCCTGATCTGCCCGTGGAGCAGTTGGCTAGCCAGCGTGACCACAGGCCGTGGTTAGCGGGGAAGCCGACTGCTAACGCTATGCCTTCTCTGCCGCTGGCAGAGCATGTCGTTGACATGTTCGAGGCGGCGGAGTCGTCCATTAAGTCGAGTGGACGTCTCGCGAAGGCCCCTCGCGAGGTGGCCAGGTGTTGTCGCATCGTGCCCCTGGATTACCAGCGGTACGGTGTGGTACCCAAGCCCAGCGTGGATGACCGCGCGGCTTTGGGTGAGGATGCGCGGCCAGGCTCCCGTTCTGACACGGGGGTCTTGTGCTCGAACGCGTTGCGTTCGGCGAATACCGCGTTGCGTGATGCGGAGGAGAGTGGGAGGGCTTCGATTGCCGCTCTGTCCCACGTCTCCCAGCTGTTACAGGGGGTAGTAACGGCATCCGCATCGCGCCAGCCAAGTCCGGTCACGGCCCAGCGAGCCATCCAGGATGGTATTAACCTGGCGCTGGACTGTATGACTCGGGCGGTGACCAGGAGTGTCCGGGCAAGATGCACGTTTGCCCTGGACAATCTGTGCCCGTCTCAGGACCTGTACAATAGGCTACTGCGTACGCCTATGACGGGTCCTGGTCTTTTTGGAGGTGAGGGATGTCGACACCTCCAGGAGACGGTCACCCTGGTGAATAACCAGAGGGCGCTGCGCGAGCAGTTTGAGGTGCTGCGTCGTGCTAACGTTCGCGCCGCGCCCCCTGCGTATCGTCCCCTGCAGGCTCGAGGTGGTGCTGGCCAAGTCAGAGGCCAGCCACCGTCGCAGCGTCGGCCTCGGCCGCGTGCGATTCAGCCAGCAGCGAGGGGGGCGCAGGTTCCTCAGGCGCCGTCAGCCAGGCAGCCGCCCGCGCACCGAGGTGCGCGCGGGGCGGGGCGGGGCGCGCGAGGATCTGGGCGTGGTTATCGGTCCTGACGGGACGGTTACCGCGGTAAGAACCACTCCGGTGTTTATGGCGACGGGGACAGTGCCGCTCTTGCATGCCTCGTGTCCACCTCTGTCCCTAGGTGGACCGGTGGGAGGCCGGCTAGCCGACCACATGCAAGAGTGGGAACGGTTAACTCAGGACCGTTTAGTCTTGCAATGGCTTTCCGTCGGGTATCATCCAGAGTGGATGACAGGCCCGCCGTCGCGACTGTCTCTAGTGCCAGTCTGGACTCCCATTCCGAGAGATCCAGAGCAAAGGTTGTGTATCGAGGAGGAGATAGATTCCCTCGTACAAAAGGGAGCTATTCAGCCGGCACAAAGGTGTCCGGGCTTCTATTCAACCCTGTTCTTAGTAACAAAACGCACCGGAGGGTGGAGACCGATTCTCAACCTCAAGCCATTGAACAAGTTCATCGAGACGCCCAGTTTCAAGATGGAAACGGTGCGCTCGGTGTTGGCGGGGTTGGAGAGGGGGATGTGGACGGCGTCGATAGATTTGAAGGACGCTTATTTCCACATCCCCTTCCACGGGAGTTTCTGTCGCTTCCTGAGATTTGCATTCCAGGGCAGACAGTGGGAATTCAGGGTGTTGCCCTTCGGAATTTCCACGGCTCCTCGGGTTTTCACCCGTGTGGTTCTTGCGATCACCGCATACCTCCGCAGGAGAAGCATAGCAGTCCACACGTACATAGACGACTGGCTGTTGAAAGCGCACACCCGGGAAATTTGTCGGCCAGTCTGGAGATTGTTTTGAAAACTCTCACAGACTTAGGCTGGATGATCAATTTCCCAAAATCAGAGCTGACTCCATCCCAGAAGTTTGTTTACCTGGGGATGTTCTTCGATCTAGAGACAGGATATGTTTATCCTACTCAGGAGAGAGTTCAGAAACTCATCTCATTAATTCAGTCAGTGTGCGACAGTCGTCATGTCCTGGCACGGGTTTACTTGAGAATGCTGGGGTTGATGGTTTCATTGGAACCAGTCATTCCTCAGGCCGCCTTACGCAGGCGGCCGATCCAGTTATTTCTCATGACACAATGGACCCAGAGTACAGGTTCGCTGGACTCGAATGTGTCAGTGTTGGCGCCTCTGATTCATCACCTGCAATGGTGGTTGAATACAGAGAATCTCTTGGTGGGGGTTATACTAACCCCTCCCCACCCTCAGGTGACTGTGTATACAGATGCATCGATGGAGGGCTGGGGAGCTTCCCTGGAAGAGTCCACGATATCAGGGCTTTGGAATCTGGAACAGTCAAAGGAACATATAAATCTACTGGAGCTAAGAGCAGTAGTCCTGGGCCTGGAACATTTCTTACAGAAAGTTCAGGGCAAGATTGTTCTTATTCGTTCGGACAACTCAACAGTTGTGACTTACATAAACCGCCAGGGCGGAACGAAGTCGCCCAGTCTCTGTATGATGACATGGAAACTGCTATGTTGGTGTCTGGATCACCAGATTACCTTGAAAGCAGTTCATATTCCGGGAAGGTTAAACCTGCTAGCAGACTCATTGAGCCGAAGGATGAGTGTTTTACCCACGGAATGGCAACTAAATCAATGTGTGGCGGATCGTCTGTTCGACCATTGGGGGAAACCCAACATCGATCTGTTCGCAACGAAGAAGAATGCGAAGATGACGACGTACGTCTCTCCGATTCCGGATCCAAGCGCTTTCGCAACAGATGCGTTAGCTATCAGCTGGGGGAGAATGTATGCATACGCATTCCCTCCAGCAATCCTGATTCCAAAAATTCTTCAGAAAATCAGACAAGAGGAATGCCAAGTGCTTCTGATCGCCCCGGATTGGCCAAGCCGATCATGGTATACGGATCTGCTGGACCTTCTGGTCTGCAATCCGGTTCCTCTGCCTCTGATGGACGATATTATCTTCCAGGGCAAGGCCCTTCACAACAATCCGTCAATGTTCAGATTGACTGCGTGGATGTTGTCAAGGAATCTAGAATTAAGGAGGGCTTTTCTGTGCAAGCAGCCATGTTTATGGCCAAAGCCAGGAGGGGGTCAACCTCCAGAGCATATAATTATAAAATCAACAGATTTGCAGAATGGTGCTCAAAAAGATGTATTGATCCAATGGGTTCATCTATTCAAGTAGTAGCTGATTTCCTCTGTCACCTCTATGATGCCTATAGCCTCAAGCCTAACTCTATTGCTGGTTATAAGTCAGCATTAATGTCTGTTATTCCTTGCTTGGCTAAGAGGGGAAGTGATGAAGTAAATACATTAAATGTATTAATTAAAGGCATGGGCAATCTAAGACCAAGGAATCCACCTGTGATTCCGTCTTGGAGTTTATCGCTAGTGCTTCAAGTACTAGGTGATAAGCCTTTTGAACCACTTAGTTCCATTTCTATGAAACTATTAACACTGAAGACTGTGTTTTTAATTGCTGCGGCCTCGGCTAGGCGTAGGAGTGAAATTCATGCCTTATCAGCCGAGGATGACCGTTTTGTGGTTTCAGGGGAAGGCCTTAAGCTGCTACCTAGGATTAATTTCTTGGCTAAAAATCAGTCGTTGAAATATCCAGGTCAACCTATTATTTTGCCTGCTTTAACTAGATATGATCCTAATTCTAAAGCATGGTGTCCCGTCCGGGCGCTGCGCCGGTACAAACAACGTACGGCGGAGTGGCGCACCGACCAGTCAGCGTTATGGTTGTCATATATTGAACCCCATGGCAGGGCTTCTAAGGACACCATTTCCAGGTGGATTGTAGAATGCATTCAGTTTTGCCATAAATCCGCCACCGGGAAGCAGGTTGACGTGGCCAAGGCTCACAGTGTCCGCGGCGTAGTGACATCCACTGCCCTATTTAATGGGGTCCCTGTGGATGATATTATGTCGGTGGCTCAATGGCACTGTGAGTCCAGTTTTACAGACCATTATCTCCGTGACACCTCTAATCCTCTCGCCTTGTCGATTTTGAAAAAATAACTCGGTTTATATTTTTTGAGGAGGTTTTTTCCTCATTGCTTATATATTTCACAATTAATTTATGGAAACACCCACCTTTTTGGGCCTGCATCAGTCTTCACCAATGGGAAGATGATGTCAGCAGCCATTTCAACAAGGTCAGTCTTGTTCATGGGTTGTCCGTTGTTGATTGTATTGTCACGTTACCCGTTATTAATATGGTGATGGTTTGTGTATTTGTGTGGTTCATTGTTGAGAGTTTACGAAAATGGAGCTTTTTCGTCTCTGTCCTGTAGTACATGGCACTTGTACGTAGAGAGCGTATAGGACATTGAGGTCAGTCGACTCTTCCTCCCAGGAAGGAGGGGGGGGGGGAGCGCATATGACATTCGGTCATCTCTCATACATCGGTGGTGTTATCCGATGGTTAGTCAAATCCTGACTGTTTTTCATACAGTTTCAGAAGTTTAAGTGCCTTAAACGCAGAAAAGCGTATAGGGATGAGCTGGTCTTTTGACCTCGCCTCCCTCCCGCCAGATTCACTTTCGAATTCTGGCAATATCAAAAGTATTAGGGAGGTAAGTATACTCTTGAAGTGAAATAAACGAAATCCAGGATTTCTTTTTTCACGAGAGAGTTGATACTTACCTCCCTAGATACGGACCCGGCCTCTCCACCCCACAGAGGCTCGGTCTTCAGGCTCTTAATAGTTGCATGTGTGTCAGCCAATAATCTAGTCAGAGGAAGTGCTAGTCTGCGCATGCGCGGTGGTGGGGCTGGCATCCGCCAGACTACGCTCTGACTCCCTGCCCAGTAGGGGCACCTAACTGTTTTAATCTGAGTGTTTATTGAGTGAAAGCCAATATTTAGCAATATCAAAAGTATTAGGGAGGTAAGTATCAACTCTCTCGTGAAAAAAGAAATCCTAGATTTCGTTTAATCTTTAGTATGTTTGTTTGTTATTCAGTCATTGACTGTCTCTCAGACAATCTGTATCTTTAGTATGTTTGTTTGTTATTCAGTCATTGACTGTATCTCAGACAATCAGTATCTTTAGTATGTTTGTTTGTTATTCAGTCATTGACTGTATCTCAGACAATCTGTATCTTTAGTATGTTTGTTTGTTATTCAGTCATTGACTGTCTCTCAGACAATCAGTATCTTTAGTATGTTTGTTTGTTATTCAGTCATTGACTGTATCTCAGACAATCTGTATCTTTAGTATGTTTGTTTGTTATTCAGTCATTGACTGTCTCTCAGACAATCTGTATCTTTAGTATGTTTGTTTGTTATTCAGTCATTGACTGTCTCTCAGACAATCAGTATCTTTAGTATGTTTGTTTGTTGTATTGTTTGTGTCTCGGCACAAGTTTCTCTTTTATCATGAAGAAATAAGATCAGGAAATATTTGAAAATTTCAGTAACAATCGTCCTCTTCTGAGCTGCCATTTTACTTTGATAATTGCCTCCGCCATTATTTGAGAGTGTATTGTTGTCCTTGTTGTGCAAAGCGCAGCAGTATAAAACCATTCTTGTAATGATAATGATAGTCAGGGTACTGTTGGCCGCCAAGGTGAGCTGATATTTCTTGATAGCATATATGAAGAGTATAGAAGATTTGTTCTAATTGTGTATTTCCTGTGGTAGATGTGAAACATGTTAGGCGAGATATTTTATAGCTATTTGATTGAATATTGTTGTTGACTATTGCAGCAACAACTTTCTTTCAAACTCTTTGTAGACTAATCTACAAAAAATGCAAATGGCACTAGTCGAGCAAAAAGCTTACCATTTGGCTATGATTAACCTGATCTTTGGCAATGAGCCTGGGTCGAAAACTTCCAATCTAAAATTTAAAAATGTAATAATTGTTCACATACTTATATAAAATTAACAACAGTGGCCCTCAGTGGTCTTTTTTGGGGGATGACTAGGTCATGGTTTCCGTTGTTAGCAATAGATTATCCTCAGCGGGTGGTAGGATTATATGTCATCTAGCTTTCATCTTTCTTGTTTGTCTTCTATATTGCTGTTACCCTGTCTTGTCTTCACAGAACTAGCCAAAGCAAATGATGAGAAGTTTAAGAAATTGAAGGACATTTATGGATCGCTAAGAGAGGAACATGTTAAACTTATACGAAAGGTAATACAGCATATTGTTTCTTACAGTTTCTCTTACAACCTTTGACCTCTTATAGCGACCACATGTTTATCAATGATACTCATCTCATATACAGATTAAATATTAGTATCAAAATATATATATATATATAGTCCTGAATGTTTAAACCTTTTTCTTTCGCTGATAACAGTTACCTAGAGAGAACATTCTAAGAATTCACTTTAGAAATAGTTATATATTCTGGAAGATATAAAATTTCTATAGCAATTTAACTGAAAGTAAAACAAAATTGTTTATTTCCAGCATGCAGATATATCTAAACGGTTAGAGTCTGAGAAGAAATCCATCGAGGAACGTGACATGGAGTTAATGGTATGTTGAGCTGAGATGTGTGCTTTAGCACAAACTATTGTCTGTATCAAGTTAAATTCTGAGCGTGTTAAGAGCTCGCTAATCTTAGATTCTCTGTAAATTTCAGGTATATATATATTGTTTCTGTAGTGAGTTAATGATATGTACAATTTCAGGTATAGATATTGAGTAAATTACTCTCACCAAAAACGCCCCACTTGTTCATTGAGATCACATTCAAAAGACTCTATGTGTTAAGTGATATCACTATCAAGAGACCTCAGTCGAACATATTCTGACAAACACAATTTGACTTATATGTCTTATCAATGTATGGTTGGTGCTATTTTCACTACCTTATCCAGAACAGCCACAGTTTGCAGAAATAGAGTGGTCCAATTATAGCTATGCCCCACCCACATTTTACGGGTGCTGGAGTTGATTTTAAACTTTGAAATCTGAATTCCCAGCATCTAAGCTTCAAGATAACTGAGGTAAGCTGTTGAATATTTGGAACCTATGGCAGCAACAGCTCCTAGTCAAATTAGTTTCAAAATAGTCAACATAATTCACTAGTAATGTAATGGAGGAATCAAATTTTAGCTATGCCCCGCCCATCTTTAGCTAAGCTCCACCCACACTTCACCTGTGTTGGGATCGATTGATCCTGGCATGCCCTGAATCTCAATTTCCAGAAAACTATACAAGTAAGCTGTTGAGTATTTTGTATTGCAGCAACAGTGCCCAGTCAAATTAGTTTCAGAATATTCAACAGCATGTTTATTTCATATTGATCTAATAGAAAGCTGTGCACACTGCAAACAAAAAAGACCACAACCATTACTTTTTCATATGCAGCCGAGACATTACTACTACATTGAGACTCTATCTATGAAATTTCAATTTATTATCCTCACCCTGTAACGGGAAGAGGTTATTGCAATCAGGCCTGTTTGTCCTGTCTGTCTGTTGGTCAGTCGGTCTGGCCCGTCGTTTGGTCAGTCGCTCAGTCCAGAGCTGTATCTCAATAACTGCTTATCTGATTTGGCTCAAATTGTAACACAATGAAGGAGACCTGGATAGGATTAAAATCAGGATCTATGGATATCGCAGAAACTGCTGGTCTGATTTGATTCAATGTTTAACACAGTTAATAGTGGGACCATACATTAGGATTTCACAAAATTTGGAATATTGTGATAAAATCAGGAAAATCTGAAAAAAATCTAGATAATCCTAAAACGTTTTACAATATGACAAAACTTGATGGTGAGGGTCTGATTGCTCTTGTTTGAACTCTGATCAGAATGTTTTATCTATGTCTATATTTATATATAAGTAGTGTATTCAGTTATTCAACCTACATATTACTGCCATTTCCACGGTTTTGCATTTTATTTATTAAATTCATTAAATGAAATTGTTTTCCTGGATATAAACTTAGATTACAAATAGACTGTAATTTGAACATTACAGTTTTAATTGTCTAACTCCAGACAATAATTTAAGTGGGCATATCTCTGCACCGGCTAAATATTTTGAAAGCAATTTGATTGAAAGTTGTTGCTCGCGTAGCCACCAACAACTTTCAATCAAATTGCTTTCAAAATAGTCAGCAGGTTCAGAGTTAAATTCCATGGAAAATGGAGTCAGCAGAAATTCAGCTGGCAGACAGTTAATAATAATCCTCTTACCTTTAAAATTCAAGTGTCAAAATTTCAAGACAATTTTACACAAAAGCTGTTGGATATTTTGAAACTATTTCAAGTGAATCCGCTCCAAGTCCAATTGGTTTCAAGATGTTCAGCATTTCTAGTGTGTAATGGTTAAAGAGCTAATATTTTACTAATTTTAATATAATTAGTTTTATTGTTGATATTCCCTGCATGCATTAGCATGACTAGTGCCACTGATATGCCAGATTTTGTCTAGTTTGAAGTGCCAATTTGAAAAAAATAATTCTGTACACTTAGTACATAAATTGTGTTGTTATGCATTGCATGTGCCCTCTTCCTGGAGGCGGAGCCTAATGTAAACATTGTCTCGCAATCCACAATCATATGGATAACTAACAGACCAAATTGTGTTGAATTCCGCCAACTTTGCTCTTTTGCCTTGTAGTCTGCAATCATATGGGTAACTAATTTAACTAATTTGTTTGAATTTCACGAAGTGGTTTCAGAGGAGATAGCTTGATGGACGAAGGGAGGCGATTACAATATCCCCTCCATTTTTTTCAAAACGTGTAAAGTTAAATATTCAACAGCTTTGTATAAAGTTACCTTGAAATTTAGATTCTGTGAATTCAGGTTTCAAAGTTTTAAATCAATTGGAACATGAGTAAAATGTGGCTGGAGATTAGTGAAAAATGGGTGGGACATAGCTAGAGATGTATCCATCGATTGCCTGATGGTATGTTGTGACTTGTTCTGTTCATCGTCTGTGATTTATTACAGCATCTCAATACTAACAATAGAACAACAGTATCATGCATTTTTAAAACCTTTAACCTTCAAATTTGTTCAAGAAAATTTAAATTTTCTCATAGAAAATGTACTTTTGCAGACCAAGAGAAGACAATTTTTGAAAATTTACCACTGGAATAACTGGCTTGGTTATTGAGCCAGCATTCCAAAGGTAAATTTTTAGAAAAATAGTCTTCTCTTGGTCAGCAAATGCACATTTCTCAAGACCACTACAGAAGGCGTTTTTGACTGATATAAGTGTTAACGGGTTAGGCACTGTTCCCCTTAGAATTTGTCTTTTTATTTAGAGATTATGAACTTAACATGCATGCGTATATTTATTTTGTTATTGTTGTTGTTTATGTGTGTTGTTGCATGCTGCTAATAACAACAGAGTTCTCGGAGTCAAATGGAGTTATTGTTAGAGGAGAGGAAATCTGTAGAAGATCAGCTCCAGAAGAGTGCTGATGACGTATCTTTCCAGCTGTCCACTAGTACAGCGGAAAACACATCACTAATCACAGAGAAAGAGGTAATCAGATACAGTGTAATATCTCACAACTACAGAGTGTAAGTATCAGTACATGGTATACAGTACAGCTAGGAAATAATGTAAAGAAGATCACAAACGCGAAATAGATTTCAATGAAAACCACCCAAAATAACCATTTTTATTATATTTCCAAATCAAAAAGAAGTTGACAGATTTTCCTAATCTCGATCACTTAAAATCATGAATTTTAATGCACCATTAAATTTGTCATGACGTCATCTCGGGAATTGTCTCCCACGTAGGATCAGATTATGCCACGTATGTTTACAGATTAAAAGAAACTGGCATGTAATACAGTTAGCAAGCAGGGCATCAGCACCAATCCAAGTTCTAATTTAACAAACACTAGTGTTCCTCTTGTATAGCATTAATATGGTGATGTGTGAATGAGCTGGTGTGAGCTATAATTCTACTTCGAATAATACTTACCAGACGTACTATCATGATAATGTCTATTATCTAGTCTAGCTCAAAATAAACAATTAAAACACCGCACTCTCCATGGTCCTGCCCATACTGTGTCCGGGAGTTACCATAGCCTCCAAGTACCGAGTCAATTCCCAACAACAGTCAGATTCGTCTATTTTGCACTCCAATCTAGTCGCACACTTTTTGCTCTCTAAAATTTGCAATTTTCTGAGGATTTAAGCCATTTCTATCTGATTCGCTGCTGCAGTCATGGAAGGGAAAGGAAATTCGTCGCACGGGCAGGTTGTATCAATCTAGAATTTATACATTCGTGCCATAATGACTGTTTGAAATTTCCTTAAATTGGCACATTGTTTTGAAGAGGTAGCCATTGTTAGAGTCGCTCCGGTACCCGCTAATATTTTAATCTTATCCGGGTACTCAGTTAATTTCGCTTGCGACTCGGTTCCTTCCAAGATGGATGCGCCCGTAGCCAAGATGGCGGCACCCATGATTAACGTTTTGTTTTGGCTTGGCGTGTCTATGCACTCAGTTTTTAAGCTGATCATTAGCTCTCGCTTCATTGTCGAGAATTTTTGTAGCGATCGGTCTTAATTTCTTGGCTATTCTAACATTAGTTAATTACCAAGTCGTGTTTATAAAATTTTCACTCTAAAAATGTTCAAATATTTCCTGCCTAGAACTTGATTATCATTAATTTAAGAGGAAGTTAATGTTTTAAGTAATTTTAAAATTACAGTCAAGTAAATTGTGTGTATTGCTCATCATCATCTTATCATGTGCAGCGTTTAAATTCTTATTGTGTGTTCGCAGAAGGTGAAGGGGCAAGGCAAGGCCCCGCCTGATACATTCTGTTCCCGCTGCAATCGCTTCATGAAGCGGAATTTTGCGGGGCACCACTGTGTTGCGTGTGCCAAGTGTAAGGTTGGAAGTCTTTGCGATGTGTGTGTAAAGTGGTCGTCGGACTTAGTGGCGGAGTTTGATTGCAATCGGCATGCGCGTGCGGAGAGAATCGCGAAGGACAAGGCGGCCAAGATGGATCAGGCGTCAGTTAATGGTCTGGAGGAGCGCCTGAATGAGCGGATGGACTCGGCCTTGGGTGTTTGGGCGGCCCAATTCAAGGCGATGTTTGAGTCATTCCAGTCCACGTTTCCGTCGATGCAGCCTTGTGCAGGACAACCTATCGGTAGTCCGACCAGTTCTGCGGAGGAACATGCACCTGACCTTTCTCCCGCATCGGCTCAAGAGCCAACGGCGGAGGAAGAGGATATTCTCCTGATGGATGACTCTGGCATGCCAAAGCTTTCACAGGTAACAGATTCTGGAATTTCCTGTGGCTCACCCCCAGATTTTGTTCGGATCTGCCAGCCGGGTGGAGATGTTGACGTTCCATCGGGCATCTTCCATCTGGAGTTTGCTCTTTCCGGAGTGCCGTCAGAGCCGTCTTTTACGGCTCCAGTCGGCATCGCGGATGCGGGTATGGTGGCTCGTCTCGGAGTTCCATTTCCTGCCATGTTAGTGGCCACATTCCCGGCTTCCGTGCTGGAGCCGATCGATTGTGGTGATTCCGTATCTGGTGATTCGCTAGAGACTGGAGCCGCAAGTAGTCGAGTCACGGACCCGCTTCGAATTGGAAGTTTGGTCCGTAGTTCTCACCATGGGTCGTTGGTGGCCTTCTCATCCAACGGTGAGAAGGAGGATGAAAGTGGTAGTCCTTTAATGGACGGTTCATCATTCTGTACCGAAGCTGAATGGGTGCAGGTTCTTGGATGGATGTTCGACCGTCTTGGGTTGGCATCTGACCAAGGTCTCAGCGTGATCCGGCAATGGAGCGGATGCCAGAGCGTGCAGCTAGCACTCTGTCGACTGGCTCTTCAGCCATGCCAACTGTACCCTTGGATACTCAGACTTCTGACATGTTGGAAGTCACGGCGTACCGTCTTTTTCAGGTGGAGTACACGTTACCCAAGGCCCCTAAGGGGATTAGGAGTAGGGTCCGCTTTCCAGAGCAGGCCTATCATCAGTACGCCTGTGTTCCTCGGCTTTCAGTCGGAGAACGTGAAGCACTGAATATGCCATTAGCTGGGAAATCCAAGGGTCGTTTTCGACCCTTGGTTTCTCAGACTAATAAAGATGCCTTCAATGAGCTAATGCTTATTGAGGATGCGGCTATGGCTGCTCTCGCATGGCTGTACCATCTTGCAGGGGATGCTGACCTGCGTGACGGAATGTGGGGAAGTGCCAGAGGCTGCTCCTGGAGTTATCCGGGACACCATGCGCTTATCCCAAGATTGCCTGGCCAGGGTGATCACTAGATCATTGGCGGAGCGGAGGGGAATGGTTCTCGATTGCGTAGAACCAGGACCAGAAATGAGGGTTGCTTTGTCTTCTGCGCCATTCATTGGTCTGGGCTTGTTTGGCGGCTCGGCAAGGCAAGCTCTCTCCAAGGTTGTGTCCATGGTTGCAGAGCAAGAGGCCGTTGGCAAGTCATGGAAGTCGACGAAAAGGACATTGCAGAGGCAATGGCAAAGATCGTCCTTCCATCCGTCAGGCCCTGATGCCCATCGGGCATCCGGTTCTCAGGGACCTGGCCATTCGTCCTGATATAGGTCCTCTAATAAGAGGTTGTATGAAGACGACAGGAAGGGTGGCGGCTCGGGACGCGGCGGCTACCATAAGGATAGCCATGGTGGCGGTTCCAGGCCGTCATATTCCAAGAAGTCGTCGGCGTGGGGGTGTGTGTGGGCGGGGGGTGGGGGGGGGGGGTGCGGTCCTGACGGGCTTCCGGCGAGACCCGTACCGGTGGTGCCAGGAACACAGGGAGTCGAGGATCTTCACCAAAACGAAT
This sequence comes from Chaetoderma sp. LZ-2023a, assembly GCA_034401795.1. Lineage (NCBI taxonomy): Eukaryota > Metazoa > Mollusca > Caudofoveata > Chaetodermatida > Chaetodermatidae > Chaetoderma > Chaetoderma sp. LZ-2023a. The sequence continues at coordinate 15,473,680 of CM067370.1, forward strand.
TAACGTCTTGTCGCGCAACATCGATCGCGAGCTGACTGGCCGAGAAAAGGCATGTGGGCAGCATCGATAGATCTGAAGGACACATATTTTCATATTCTAATGTCAATTCTTTTTCAGAAATACTTTCGCTTTGCGTTCCAAGACAATGTCTGGGAGTTCAGTACGTTACCGTTCGGTCTGACCACAGCCCCAAGCGTCTTCACCAAAGTGGTTCTCGCCATGACTTCTTATCTTCGCAGGAGAAACATAGCTGTTCATACTTACATAGATGACTGGCTGCTGAAGGCAGGGAATCCAGTCACTCTGCGCAACAATCTTCAGGTAGTCCTGGCCTTTCTAAAGGACCTAGGATGGATTGTGAATCTAGGGAAATCAGAATTGACTCCATCTCACGAGTTTGTGTATCTGGGAATTCTTTTCACTCTCAGGGGCGATGTGGCTTTTCCGGCGGAGAGCAGAATCAAGAGCTTGTTTTCAGTTCTGGGGTCAATTTCTCTAGGAGCCTATCTGACGGCACGTCAATTTCTCAGAATACTGGGTTTACTAGTATCTCTGGAGAAGGTGGTTCCTTATGCGGCACTCAGGTGCAGGCCGATTCAGATGTACTTAATGTCATTCTGGTCTCAGAGAACGGATCCGTTATCTCTGAGGATTCCAGTAAAAGAACCATTGGTATTCCATCTTCAAGGTGGTTATCATAACAGAATCTTGTGCGAGGTGTTCCTCTACAACCTTCTCAACCGCAGATGTCCATCTTCACAGATGCGTCGACGACGGGTTGGGGAGCAGGATTGGACGATTTGTCAGTGTCAGGGGAATGGGATCGGACCAATGTGCCGAAACACATAAATGTACTCGAAATATTAGCGGTGACATTAGCCCTTCGAAAATTTGAGACTAATCCGAGACAAGTTCACGAGAGTTGTGTATGATGATATGGAACCTTCTACTGTGGTGCCAAGAGAGGAATGTTATTCATCGGGCAGCACACATTCCAGGAAGATTGAACATCCTAGCGGATGCGCTCAGTCAAAGGACGGTTTGTCGTCCGACGGAATGGCAGCTCAACCAGTCGGTAGCGGAGGTTCTATTCAAACATTGGGGCAAGTGGATGAAAGGAAACGCAAAGATGGTCACATACGTGTCACCGATCCCGGACCCACTAGCTCTAGCAGTGGATGCACTGGCGATAAGTTGGAGAGGAATGTACGCGTACGTGTGTCCTCCAACGATTCTTATCCCAAAAGTTCTGGCAAAGATATATGCCAAGTATTACTGATCGCTCCTCATTGGCCATGCCGATCATGGTTTGCGGATCTTCTGGACCTTCTGGTCTGCAATCCAATTCCTCTTCCAGACAGAAGGGATCTGATTTTTCAGAACAAAGGTCTGTATCTCCATGACACACCGGAAATGTTCCAATTGACTGCATGGATGTTATTAAGCAGCGAGAACTTGAGGGTCGCTATTCTGAGCAAGCAGCGAAGTTTGTCGCTTCAGCTAGGAGGGGGTCAACCACCAGAACATATAATTATAGGATTAACAAATTTGCAGAGTGGTGTAAGGGAAGAGATATTAATCCCTTTTCTGCATCTGTTCAACACGTAGCGGATTTTATGTCATTCATATGAGGTTGACAAACTAGTACCTTGAACCCTAGCAGTATATAAGTCTACATTATTTTCAGTCATTCCGAGTCTGGCCACTGCAGGAGTGGAAAACGACACGTTAAATGAAGTTATTAAAGGAATGAGCAATCTGTGACCTAGACAGCCAATTCCTGTCACAGCATGGAATCTATCTCTTGTTCTACAGGTTTTAGGGCATGCTCCCTTTGAACCAATTAGATCTATAGATATTAAACTGTTAACTATTAAGTCAGGTTTCTTGGTTGCAGCAGCGTCGGTGAGAAGGAGAAGCGAAATTCATGCGCTTTCTGCCGAATAAGACCATTTTGTCCTTATGGGTGAAGGTTTAAGACTTACCACGTCTTTGTTTCATGGCAAAGAATCAGTCACTTAATTATCCAGGACGGCCGATCAATTTGGCAAGTTTAGTTAGACATGACCCAATCTCTTCTGATTGGTGTCCTGTCAAATGTCTGAAGATGTATAAGAAGTAGCCAAATTCAAATTTGAAAATCTAATCGATATAATGATATTTTTTTCAAAATTAGAAGTTGTAGTAGCTTCTTTGCACTCTCTTGGACTGCCTTAGCTGAGACTTGGGGCTGACACAGGTCTGGTGTGTGTTGCCTCCCCGTTTGACAGCCCTCTGTAATTTGTGCAGACAAATGAGTGGGCGGGGGTGGTGGTTGGGTTAGGAGCGCGGTCTAGACCATGGAAGTTTAGCACTCTATGAGTCAGATGGCGGAACCCAAGCTGCAAGCATATGCTGGGGTTCCAGTCTCTTCACAACCTTCTCTGTCGGATGGTAGTTGAGAGCTGTTTCGAGCCTCACCTCCTCCCACCGGAGTTTCTTGGCTGTCGAAATCCGAAGTTTATCATAATAGTACATCTGGTAAGTATTATTCGAAGTAGAATAAAAAAAGCATCTGCTTTTGTTTCTACAAGAATTGTTAATACTTACCAGATGTACTATGGCGTTTCTCAGCTGCCCTGCTGAGGTGCGGCTGAGCTGCTTTCGCTGTTTGTCAAGACAAATATAAGACGAATCTGACTGTTGACTCAGTACCTGGACGCTATGGTAATTCCCGGACACAGTATCGGCAGGACCATGGAGAACGCAGGGTTTTAGTTGTTTATTTTGAGCTAGACTAGATAATAGACATTATCATAATAGTACATCTGGTAAGTATTAACAATTCTCATAGTAACAAATGCGGATGCTTTTTGAATCATCAACAAACTATTCATTTGATGATGTCATACCACAACAATCATTCACGCGATGACATCACTACTGTGGCGAAATTTACTAGCAAGGGATTTCAAAATATGCAAACAATATAATTTATTTTATTTAAATTATCCAATCTTCTTCCAATCCTCTAAAGCCCATAATCAGCATATATCTAAGGTTTCAATAAATATGCTCTGAGTAGGACGTAACACATTTCTTCAAAGATTTACACATGTCTGCAAGGCAAGTGGATGAACCAATGGCCCAATGGATGGATGGATTCACCCAACAATACCAGGCCTCGTTCAAACATCTTAACATTTGAAGATTGATTAATATAATTCAAGAAGAGAACCAGAAATTCTTTAAATTGTGCACATATTTGGCAAGATAAATGGATGAATGGATGGACAAACAGATGTACAGACTAACACAAAGAGCATACTCCACATGCTGGTGAAACTTTATTATTATTATTCCAATAGAACTTTGTTAACGAGAAAAAAACCCACTGAAATATTCGTGTATTTTAACATGACTGGCAAACTGAATAGATGGATGGCAAGATGAACAGATGAACATGGACTGTCCAGTCTATCCACGGGTACATTTTCAAGCGCAGTCTTATCTTGGTCTGCAAATGGACATTCAATAAGCATATATGTTTATATTCTTGACCAAATGCAGCCATTAAAGTGTCAATGGATTTCCTCTCATAACATGTGCCAATATTTCCTTTCAAACCATACATTATATCTATTGACTAAAAGGCAATGTTCTCATTATACTGTCGATATTATATTTTGAGCTGTTCCTTATTTAGTAGAAGTCAGAATTTCCCTGTTGGACATTTAGTATTTATACAGTAATTTGCATTTACAATGATGACATGTTTTGTTCTAACGCAGTAAGATCTTTCTAATGTAAACACCATGAAACAACACATGCTGGTAGCTATTTGTACTATATTGTGAAAGATAACAGTTTTCAAAATAAAGCCTAAGCATTCAAATATTTTCTTATATATTTCACTGGCTCTGCATTTGATTTATTGATGTGTTGAGGTTTCATGTGACCTTGTAATCTAGCCATTGTGACCTGCGATATATAGTGTGCTTAATGTAAACCCATTACTTTTAGATAACAGTCAATTGTTGCCTTGAGATAATTGAGTAACTATATGTTTAGGACTAACCCTATTGAGTCTATGCTTAAAGTCTGTTATAGCTGTACCAAGCTCAGGTTAGCTCTGTGTTGAATGCAAACGTTAGAATTGTATCTATTAACCTGTACTGCTTGTCCTGAGGCACATAGAAAGTAGATGTTCAAAACATTCAATTATAGCTGCCCTGAATGAAATAGCTGATTAACACTAATTCAAATATGGCTTTTGAAGTTGTCTTAATAAAGCTCCATTTACAGGCCAAGAGAAGGATATTTTTGAAAATGTTTCACTCGAATAACTGGCTTGATAAATGTGGTCGATAAATGAGCCGGCCATTTCAGTAGTAAATTAAAAAGAATAGTCCTCTTGTCATGTAAACAGGCCTCAAGTCGGCCAAAATGGCTCTTGTAGTGGTCTTGAAATTTTTTTTGTGTCCATTTGCCGACCAAGAGGAGACTATTTTTGAACATTTATCACTGAAATGACTGACTCGATAACCCAGCCAGTCATTCCACTGATAAATTTTCCAAAATAGTGTTCTTGGTCCGCAAATGGACATTTTATATGAAAAAAATTTAAATTTTCTTGAAGCAGTTTAAGTGTTAATTGGTTAAGCCATTATGACGCTGTAGTCAAAAAGAGAAAAGAATAGATAGACTGGCCAGGGCACATGTTTGAAACTTATCACCTGAAACAGAATTAAAGCTAAGCATCTGATATATCAGTAGTCTAGGTGGAAATAATGAACCCAATATTTCTAACTAATAGTCTTTTTTAATTCCGCTGAGATAAGCTATGTGCTTAGAACAATCTTATCACTGTGCCTAATAGTCTGTTATTGTTGCCGAGAGGTAAGTTATATGTTTAGAACAACACCTATGACTGTATGTTGTAGGCTATGGTTGTTGCCTTAGTGTAAGATATGTGTTTAGATTTGACCATATTGTTGCCGTACGGTATGCTACAGATATATTTATTTCACTTCAAGAGTATACTTACCTCCCTAATACTTTTGATATTGCTAAATATTGGCTTTCACTCAATAAACACTCAGATTTAAAACAGTTAGGTGCCCCTACTGGGCAGGGAGTCAGAGCGTAGTCTGGCGGATGCCAGCCCCACCACCGCGCATGCGCAGACTAGCACTTCCTCTTTGCTAGATTATTGGCAGAGAGATCACACATGTCTTTTTGTGCATAAGCTTTTTCTTACTCTTAAACTGTTTAAGTGGTGTTATTTTGGAGTGATAGTCACTGATTTGGATGGCAGGAAGGAACACTTCGCCAAAGGAGGACTTAGGACCTTTAAATCAGGTGACTTCTAGTAAAATTAGCGAGTTTTCTTCCCGGTGTATTGTGTTTCCGGGACTCGCGTTTACCGTGATAAGCGCCTTGGTTAGTTGGTTTATGTCAACTCGGTGCTACCTAAGGCTAATTTCTCTTTCTGTTTATGTCCACAGGTCTGTATGACGCTAGGTGGTGGCATCACAGCAGCAGAGAGTTAGTTTTCTCTCCACCATGGTTCCATTTCCTACTAACACTGTTAGGTTATCTAACCAAATGAAAAATTATGTCCAGTGAGTTGGAGGCCTAGTATAAAGGTCTTCTCACTTTGCCCTCTTGATCCAATTCCTTCCCCATGAGGTGGAGAGAGTTAAGAGGCGTGTAGATGGTGGAGTTCTCCGGTTCGTCACGTTGGATGGTTTGTCTATACAAAGTGTCAGGTATCTAGTTATTGATAATGTGGTGATGTTAATTATAGTAAGCAAAGGGAGATAATTAACATTTTTGCCAGAAAAGAGTTATCTATATGTATCTGATGGTTGTGTAGTCGACGTATCCATTCAGCATACAATTCGTCCTTGCACTTGGATGTTTTGTTGGGATCGAATTTTTCCTGTCACGGGATTAATGACGTCATAATCAGCCTGGCTATGTTTTTATCAGCAATTCAAGTCGCTATGCTGGTTTCTGATGTATATTGATCTTTATGATCGTTTTCCTTCTCTTTGAGTTGGTTTGAGTATCTAAGCTTAACTAGTTTGCTCATACTCCTTGTCCTTTGCCCTGTTTCAGGGACCGGGTTGTGCGTCCTGTGGACGTTTTCTACATGATAAGTTCTGGCCTCATCTTTGCTATCAATGTAGCCCTTGTGGTCCCTTGGCTAATTGTGACATATGTAAGCACTGGGGGGGGCGAGTTAATGTCCGAATTCTTGTGCTGCTTACAGGCGACGGACAAGGTGGTAGAGGAGGAGAAGAAGAAGAAGCGGAAACGAGAGGTTGTAAGTAGGAAGGGTAAGGGGAAGGTCTCGTCCGCGGTGGATATGGAGGCCTTCCGGAACGAGATGTTGGGAGAGATGAAGAGGACAATAAAGGATTTGGTTCCAGGGTTGCTTCGTGGCATGCTTCCTGGACCAAATCCTTTACTGTCCTCATCATCGGCTTCGGAGCAGGTAATCCCCGCCTCTGGATCGGTTTTCCTTAGACCGCTTCCGTTGTTCGACGATTCAGAGGTGGCCCCATTAGAGGGGGCGTTCCACGACCCTGGCAGCAGGCTTATTGCCGCGCCGAGAGGGGACCGTGGACGGTTGTCGCTGGAACCCGCGGGCTGCTTATCAGTCCAGGGGTATCCGCACGCCGCGGTGGCCAGTACCTCCTATGGCACCGTTCCTGGTCAGCCCGGGTTAGCTCTCTTTGCTGACCCGGGGTCTAATCTTTCTGACCAGGGTGATGAGGATTACCTGCTAGGGTCGCCGTCTGACGACGTGGACATGGATGAAGACGTTTGTGCACCCCTTGCGGGGAATACAGGCGGCTTCTTCCACGGTTTTACTCACCCTGGAGTAGAGTCCGCGGCTCAGGTGGTGGCCCAGGGCGCTGCTGATGGCCAGCGGTACCGCATACCTCGGCTTGCCGAGGGTGTTGCTGGTGCTGGCCGGGCCCGTGGTGGGGCGGTATATACCCCGCGCTCTGCCACGGTGCCTGCTCCTGGTCAAACCAGTGATATTGTCATGCCGGTGCTGTCAGGCCCGCATGTTTTCCCTGGCTTGCCAGGTGTATCAGCGTACCCGCCGTCAAGCTCTGCTGCTTGCGCTCAGGAGGAAGATGAAGGACCCCGTCTTGTAGAGCGCTCGCAGTTAGCCACGGAGGAGGATTGGTCTGACGCTTGCCAGTGGTTGGTGAGCGTTAGGCCTGATCTGCCCGTGGAGCAGTCGGCTAGCCAGCGTGACCACAGGCCATGGTTAGCTGGGAAACCGACTGCTAACGCTATGCCTTCTCTGCCGCTGGCGGAGCATGTCGTTGACATGTTCAAGGCGGCGGAGTCGTCCATTAAGTCGAGTGGACGTCTCGCGAAGGCCCCTCGCGAGGTGGCCAGGCGTTGTCGCATCGTGCCCCTGGATTACCAGCGGTACGGTGTGGTACCCAAGCCCAGCGTGGATGACCGCGCGGCTTTGGGTGAGGATGCGCGGCCAGGCTCCCGTTCTGACACGGGGGTCTTGTGCTCGAACGCGTTGCGTTCGGCGAATACCGCGTTGCGTGATGCGGAGGAGAGTGGGAGGGCTTCGATTGCCGCTCTGTCCCACGTCTCCCAGCTGTTACAGGGGGTAGTAACGGCATCCGCATCGCGCCAGCCAAGTCCGGTCACGGTCCAGCGAGCCATCCAGGATGGTATTAACCTGGCGCTGGACTGTATGACTCGGGCGGTGACCAGGAGTGTCCGGGCAAGACGCACGTTTGCCCTGGACAATCTGTGCCCGTCTCAGGACCTGTACAATAGGCTACTCCGTACAACACACGTGTCATGC
>CM067370.1:15482013-15536216 GCA_034401795.1 Chaetoderma sp. LZ-2023a
GCATGACACGTGTGTTAAACCCGTGCCAGGACATGACGACTGTCGCACACTGACTGAATTAATGAGATGAGTTTCTGAACTCTCTCCTGAGTAGGATAAACATATCCTGTCTCTAGATCGAAGAACATCCCCAGGTAAACAAACTTCTGGGATGGAGTCAGCTCTGATTTTGGGAAATTGATCATCCAGCCTAAGTCTGTGAGAGTTTTCAAAACAATCTCCAGATTGGCCGACAAACTTTCCCGGGTGTGCGCTTTCAACAGCCAGTCGTCTATGTACGTGTGGACTGCTATGCTTCTCCTGCGGAGGTATGCTGTGATTGCAAGAACCACACGGGTGAAAACCCGAGGAGCCGTGGAAATTCCGAAGGGCAACACCCTGAATTCCCACTGTCTGCCCTGGAATGCAAATCTCAGGAAGCGACAGAAACTCCCGTGGACGGGGATGTGGAAATAAGCGTCCTTCAAATCTATCGACGCCGTCCACATCCCCCTCTCCAACCCCGCCAACACCGAGCGCACCGTTTCCATCTTGAAACTGGGCGTCTCGATGAACTTGTTCAGTGGCTTGAGGTTGAGAATCGGTCTCCACCCTCCGGTGCGTTTTGTTACCAAGAACAGGGTTGAATAGAAGCCCGGACACCTTTGTGCCGGCTGAATAGCTCCTTTTTGTACGAGGGAATTTATCTCCTCCTCGATACACAACCTTTGATCTGGATCTCTCGGAATGGGAGTCCAGACTGGCACCAGAGACAGTCGCGACGGCGGGCCTGTCATCCACTCTGGATGATACCCCACGGAAAGCCATCGCAAGACTAAACGGTCCTGAGTTAACCGTTCCCACTCTTGCATGTGGTCGGCTAGCCGGCCTCCCACCGGTCCACCTAGGGACCGCGGTGGACACAAGGCATGCAAGAGCGGCACTGTCTCCGTCGCCATACACACCGGCGTGGTCCTTACCGCGGTAAGCGCCTTGTCAGGAACGATAACCACGCCCAGATCCTCGCGCGCCCCGCCCCGCCCCGCGCGCACCTCGGTGCACGGGCGGCTGCCTGGCTGACGGCGGCTGAGGAGCCTGCGCCCCCCCTCACTGCTGGCCGAATCGCACGCGGCCGAGGCCGGCGCTGCGACGGCGGCTGGCCTCTGACTTGGCCAGCACCACCTCGAGCCTGCAGGGGACGATACGCAGGGGCCGCGGCTGCGAACGTTAGCACGACGCAGCACCTCAAACTGTTCGCGCAGCGCCCTCTGGTTATTCACCAGGGTGACCGTCTCCTGGAGGTGGCGACATCCCTCACCTCCAAAAAGACCAGGACCCGTCATAGGCGTACGGAGTAGCCTATTATACAGGTCCTGAGACGGGCACAGATTGTCCAGGGCAAACGTGCGTCTTGCCCGGACACTCCTGGTCACCGCCCGCGTCATACAGTCCAGCGCCAGGTTAATACCATCCTGGATGGTTCGCTGGACCGCGAGCGGGCTTGGCTGGCGCGATGCGGATGCCGTTACTACCCCCTGTAACAGCTGGGAGACGTGGGACAGAGCGGCGATCGAAGCCCTCCCACTCTCCTCCGCATCACGCAACGCGGTATTCGCCGAACGCAACGCGTCCGCGCACAAGACCCCCGCGTCAGAACGGGAGCCTGGCCGCGTATCCTCACCCAAAGCCGCGCGGTCATCCACGCTGGGCTTGGGTACCACACCGTACCGCTGGTAGTCCAGGGGCACGATGCGACAACGCCTGGCCAACCTCGCGAGGGGCCTTCGCGAGACGTCCACTCGTGTTAATGGACGACTCCGCCGCCTTGAACATGTCAACGACATGCTCCGCCAGCGGCAGAGAAGGCATAGCGTTAGCAGTTGGTTTCCCAGCTAACCACGGCGTGTGAACACGGTGGCTAGCCGACTGCTCCACGGGCAGATCAGGCCTAACGCTCACCAACCACTGGCAAGCGTCATACCAATCCTCCTCCGTGGCTAACTGCGAGCGCTCTACAAGACGGGGTCCTTCGTCTTCCTCCTGAGCGCAAGCAGTAGAGCTTGACGGCGGGTACGCTGATACACCTGGCAAGCCAGGGAAAACATGCGGGCCTGACAGCACCGGCATGAGAATATCACTGGTTTGACCAGGAGCAGGCACCGCGGTAGAGCGCGGGGTATATATAGCCCCACCACGGGCCCGGCCAGCACCAGCTACACGCTCGGCAAGCCGAGGTATGCGGTACCGCTGGCCATCAGCAGCGCCCTGGGCCACCACCTGAACCGCGGACCTTACTCCAGGGTGAGTAATACCGTGGAAAAAAGCGCCTGTATTCCCCGCGAGGGGTGCACAAACGTCTTCATCCATGTCCACGTCGTCAGACGGCGACCCTAGCAGGTAATCCTCATCACCCTGGTCAGAAAGATTAGACCCCGGGTCAGCAAAGAGAGCTAACCCGGGCTGACCAGGAACGGTGCCATAGGAGGTACTGGCCACCGCGGCGGTGCGGATACCCCTGGACTGATAAGCAGCCCGCGGGTTCCAGCGACAACCGTCCACGGTCCCCTATCGGCGCGGCAATAAGCCTGCTGCCAGGGTCGTGGAACGCCCCCTCTAATGGGGCCACCTCTGAATCGTCGGACAACGGAAGCGGACTAAGGAAAATCGATCCAGAGGCGGGGATTACCTGCTCCGAAGCCGATGATGAGGACAATAAAGGATCTGGTCCAGGAAGCATGCTACGAAGCAACCCTGGAACCAAATCTTTTATTGTCCTCTTCATCTCTCCCAACATCTCGTCCGGAAGGTCTCCATATCCACCGCGGACGAGACCTTCCCCTTACCCTTCCTACTTACAACCTCTCGTTTCCGCTTCTTCTTCTTCTCCTCCTCTACCACCTTGTCCGTCGCCTGTAAGCAGCACAAGAATTCGGACATTAACTCGCCCCCCAGTGCTTACATATGTCACAATTAATCAATGGACCACAAGGGCTACATCGATAACACAGATGCGGCCAGAACTTTACATGCATAAAACGTCCACAGGACGCGCAATCCGGTCCCTGAAACAGGGCAAAGGACAAGGAGTATGAGCAACTAGTTAAGCTTAGAAAACTCAATCCAACTCAAAGAGAAGGAAAACGATCATAAAGATCAATATACATCAAAAACCAGCATAGCGCTTGAATTGCTGATAAATACATAGCCAGGCTGATTATGACGTCATTAATCCCGTGACAGGAAAAATTCGATCCCAACAAAACATCCAAGTGCAAGGACGAATTGTATGCTGAATGGATAAGTTGACTACACAACCATCAGATACATATAGATAACTCTTTTCTGGCAAAAATGTTAATTATCTCCCTTTGTTTGTTTACAATAATTAACATCACCACATTATCAATAACTAGATACCTGACACTTTGTATAGACAAACCATCAAACGTGACGAACCGGAAACTCCACCATCTGCACGCCTCTTAACTCTCTCCACCTCATGGGGAAGGAATTGGATCAAGAGGGCAAAGTGAGAAGACCTTTATACCAGGCCTCCAACTCACTGGACATAATTTTTCATTTGGTTAGATAACCTAACAGTGTTAGTAGGAAATGGAACCATGGTGGAGAGAAAACTAAATCTCTGCTACTGTGATGTCACCATCTAGCGTCATACAGACCTGTGGACATAAACAGAAAGAGAAATTAGTCCTAGGTAGCACCGAGTTGATATAACCCAACCAACCAAGGCGCTTATCACGGTAAACGCGAGTCCCGGAAACACAATACACCGGGAAGAAAACTCGCTAATTTTACTAGAAGTCACCTGATTTAAAGGTCCAACGTCCTCCTGTGGCGAAGTATTCCTTTCCGCCATCCAAAAAAGTGACTAACACTCCAAACAAACACCACTTAAACAGTTTAAGAGTACGAAAAAACTATAGCACAAAAAAACATGTGTGATCTCTCTGCCAATAATCTAGCAAAGAGGAAGTGCTAGTCTGCGCATGCGCGGTGGTGGGGCTGGCATCCGCCGGACTACGCTCTGACTCCCTGCCCAGTAGGGGCACCTAACTGTTTAAATCTGAGTGTTTATTGAGTGAAAGCCAATATTTAACAATATCAAAAGTATTAGGGAGGTAAGTATACTCTTGAAGTGAAATAGCGGGGCATAGCTAGAAATTGACGGGGCATAGCTAGAAATTAGCGGGGCATAGTATGAAATTGGCGGGGCATAGCAAACAATGGATCTGTCTAATAATTATTTGGTTAAAGATAAAGGAAAAGCATCAATATTTCAAGCCAGACATATCTAGAGAACGCTTACTTAAATCTATTCATGCCAACCTAACATTTCATTTTATATGCCTTTTAGTCAAGGAATGACATGCTTGTATAAGACTATCTTCTCTACCTTTGGCAGCTTCTTCAGAAGCTGTGGCAGGCCTTTAAAGAATTGGGATTTCTCCAAATTTTCTCTCTGAAAAAAACTATCCACATATTGCAACGTCATGGTACCCATATCCTCTGTGAAATATGGAATCTGTAAACAAATAAGAATGATATCTTAAAATATAATGATAACATAACATACCTGATGTCCATACTCATGGACACATGCTTGCTCAGAGTCATTGTGATAACCATGGTTTATTATGGTATAGTGTGATCATAACATCATGCCCGGTTGTCCATACTGGGGGGATGCATGCTTGCTCAGAGTCATTGTGATAACCATGGCATGTTATGGTATAGTGTGATCATACCATACCCGATGTCCATACTGAGGGACACATGCTTACTCAGTTATTGTGATGACCATGGCATATTATGGTATAGTGTGATCATAACATACACGGTGTCCATACTGGGGGACACATGCTTGCTCAGTCATTGTGATAACCATGGCATATTATGTATAGTGTGATCAAAACATACCCAATGTCCATACTGGAGGACACATGCTTGCTCAGAGTCATTGTGATAACTATTAATGTGATCATAACATACCCGGTGTCTATACTGGGGGACACATGCTTGCTCAGTCATTGTGATAACCATGGCATATTATGCCATAGTGTGATCATAACATAACCGGTGTCCATACTGGGGGGGGGGGGGGTGTCAATGACAAATCCTGGAAACAGTATATTCTTTACGATATAAAACATATTCTATTGAATATTTTAAAATTAATTTGCCCTAGGGAGCAACAGCTTGCAGTCAAATTAAATAAAAAATATTCAACAGTTTGCCGTGAAAATGAGATACGGGGACTTTATTGGCGAGTGTTAATAGTAACGTAGCAGTGATGCACGTCCAATGTTTGGCGACAAAAAGGATGACCATAGCTTTTTTCCCTTTACCACTTACAGATCAGAAACAACAGATTATTTTTGATGTAACGAATACTCTGATGAATATTTTGAAAATATATTTGGCTGGGGGTCAATTGCACCACACAACTAAACAGACAATTCAATGATTTTTCCAACTAGTAACCAAAACACAAAGAAGCGCCACATAGAATGGATTTCTTAATACAGTATCAGAGTATAGAGCCAAGCAGTAATAAATATGATCCGAAACTGAACTAATCTGGCACCACTTCCTGTGAAGATCTTAAAAACAAGGAGTGTGACTTATGGGACTTTTGCGGACCACTGTTCGAGTGAAAATGGTAATACTCTGATAACATAATACAATCTAGGGATCCACTCTGTCACTCAAGTTCATCGACAAAATTTAAGTCTGCCATTAGAGTATGAATTGTATGTCTTTGATGAATTTATAATTTACTAAACATTCTGTTAACTAATTTGAAACTCATTTGGGAGCAACAGCCCCTACTCAAATTAGTTTCAAAATATTCAAGAGCTTATCTGTATCTTGAAGATTAGATTCTGGGGTCAAATCGATTCTAACATGTGCCAAAAGGAGGTGGGTGGAACCTATTTAGAAATCCATCCCTCTATTTATTAATGACAAACTAAACGAAATCTAGGATTTCTTTTTTCACGAGAGAGTTGATACTTACCTCCCTAATACTTTTGATATTGCTAAATATTGGCTTTCACTCAATAAACACTCAGATTTAAAACAGTTAGGTGCCCCTACTGGGCAGGGAGTCAGAGCGTAGTCTGGCGGATGCCAGCCCCACCACCGCGCATGCGCAGACTAGCACTTCCTCTGACTAGATTATTGGCTGACACACATGCAACTATTAAGAGCCTGAAGACCGAGCCTCTGTGGGGTGGAGAGGCCGGGTCCGTATCTAGGGAGGTAAGTATCAACTCTCTCGTGAAAAAAGAAATCCTAGATTTCGTTTATTTCACTTCAAGAGTATACTTACCTCCCTAATACTTTTGATATTTCCAGAATTCGAAAGTGAATCTGGCGGGAGGGAGGCGAGGTCAAAAGACCAGCTCATCCCTATACGCTTTTCTGCGTTTAAGGCACTTAAACTTCTGAAACTGTAAGAAAAAACAGTCAGGATTTGACTAACCATCGGATAACACCACCGATGTATGAGAGATGACCGAATGTCATATGCGCTCCCCCCCCCTCCTTCCTGGGAGGAAGAGTCGACTGACCTCAATGTCCTATACGCTCTCTACGTACAAGTGCCATGTACTACAGGACAGAGACGAAAAAGCTCCATTTTCGTAACTCTCAACAATGAACCACACAAATACACAAACCATCACCATATTAATAACGGGTAATCGTGACAATACAATCAACAACGGACAACACATGAACAAGACTGACCTTGTTGAAATGGCTGCTGACATCATCTTCCCATTGGTAAAGACTGATGCAGGCCCAAAAAAGTGGGTGTTTCCATAAATTAATTGTGAAATATATAAGTAATGAGGAAAAACCTCCTCAAAAAATATAAACCGAGTTATTTTTTCAAAATCGACAAGGCGAGAGGATTAGAGGTGTCACGGAGATAATGGTCTGTAAAACTTGACTCACAGTGCCACTGAGCCACCGACATAATATCATCCACAGGGACCCCATTAAATAGGGCCGTGGATGTCACTACGCCGCGGACACTGTGAGCCTTGGCCACATCAACCTGCTTCCCGGGTGGCGGATTTATGGCAAAACTGAATGCATTCCACAATCCACCTGGAAATGGTGTCCTTAGAAGCCCTGCCATGGGGTTCAATATATGACAACCATAACGCTGACTGGTCGGTGCGCCACTCCGCCGTACGTTGTTTGTACCGGCGCAGCGCCCGGACGGGACACCATGCTTTAGAATTAGGATCATATCTAGTTAAAGCAGGCAAAATAATAGGTTGACCTGGATATTTCAACGACTGATTTTTAGCCAAGAAATTAATCCTAGGTAGCAGCTTAAGGCCTTCCCCTGAAACCACAAAACGGTCATCCTCGGCTGATAAGGCATGAATTTCACTCCTACGCCTAGCCGAGGCCGCAGCAATTAAAAACACAGTCTTCAGTGTTAATAGTTTCATAGAAATGGAACTAAGTGGTTCAAAAGGCTTATCACCTAGTACTTGAAGCACTAGCGATAAACTCCAAGACGGAATCACAGGTGGATTCCTTGGTCTTAGATTGCCCATGCCTTTAATTAATACATTTAATGTATTTACTTCATCACTTCCCTTCTTAGCCAAGCAAGGAATAACAGACATTAATGCTGACTTATAACCAGCAATAGAGTTAGGCTTGAGGCTATAGGCATCATAGAGGTGACAGAGGAAATCAGCTACTACTTGAATAGATGAATCCATTGGATCAATACATCTTTTTGAGCACCATTCTGCAAATCTGTTGATTTTATAATTATATGCTCTGGAGGTTGACCCCCTCCTGGCTTTGGCCATAAACATGGCTGCTTGCTCAGAAAAGCCCTCCTTAATTCTAGATTCCTTGACAACATCCACGCAGTCAATCTGAACATTGACGGATTGTTGTGAAGGGCCTTGCCCTGGAAGATAATATCGTCCATCAGAGGCAGAGGAACCGGATTGCAGACCAGAAGGTCCAGCAGATCCGTATACCATGATCGGCTTGGCCAATCCGGGGCGATCAGAAGCACTTGGCATTCCTCTTGTCTGATTTTCTGAAGAATTTTTGGAATCAGGATTGCTGGAGGGAATGCGTATGCATACATTCTCCCCCAGCTGATAGCTAACGCATCTGTTGCGAAAGCGCTTGGATCCGGAATCGGAGAGACGTACGTCGTCATCTTCGCATTCTTCTTCGTTGCGAACAAATCGATGTTGGGTTTCCCCCAATGGTCGAACAGACGATCCGCCACACATTGATTTAGTTGCCATTCCGTGGGTAAAACACTCATCCTTCGGCTCAATGAGTCTGCTAGCAGGTTTAACCTTCCCGGAATATGAACTGCTTTCAAGGTAATCTGGTGATCCAGACACCAACAAAGCAGTTTCCATGTCATCATACAGAGACTGGGCGACTTCGTTCCGCCCTGGCGGTTTATGTAAGTCACAACTGTTGAGTTGTCTGAACGAATAAGAACAATCTTGCCCTGAACTTTCTGTAAGAAATGTTCCAGGCCCAGGACTACTGCTTTTAGCTCCAGTAGATTTATATGTTCCTTTGACTGTTCCAGATTCCAAAGCCCTGATATCGTGGACTCTTCCAGGCAAGCTCCCCAGCCCTCCATCGATGCATCTGTATACACAGTCACCTGAGGGTGGGGAGGGGTTAGCAAAACCCCCGGCAAGAGATTCTCTGTATTCAACCACCATTGCAGGTGGTGAATCAGAGGCGCCAACACTGACACATTCGAGTCCAGCGAACCTGTACTCTGGGTCCATTGTGTCATGAGAAATAACTGGATCGGCCGCCTGCGTAAGGCGGCCTGAGGAATGACTGGTTCCAATGAAACCATCAACCCCAGCATTCTCAAGTAAACCCGTGCCAGGACATGACGACTGTCGCACACTGACTGAATTAATGAGATGAGTTTCTGAACTCTCTCCTGAGTAGGATAAACATATCCTGTCTCTAGATCGAAGAACATCCCCAGGTAAACAAACTTCTGGGATGGAGTCAGCTCTGATTTTGGGAAATTGATCATCCAGCCTAAGTCTGTGAGAGTTTTCAAAACAATCTCCAGATTGGCCGACAAACTTTCCCGGGTGTGCGCTTTCAACAGCCAGTCGTCTATGTACGTGTGGACTGCTATGCTTCTCCTGCGGAGGTATGCTGTGATCGCAAGAACCACACGGGTGAAAACCCGAGGAGCCGTGGAAATTCCGAAGGGCAACACCCTGAATTCCCACTGTCTGCCCTGGAATGCAAATCTCAGGAAGCGACAGAAACTCCCGTGGATGGGGATGTGGAAATAAGCGTCCTTCAAATCTATCGACGCCGTCCACATCCCCCTCTCCAACCCCGCCAACACCGAGCACACCGTTTCCATCTTGAAACTGGGCGTCTCGATGAACTTGTTCAATGGCTTGAGGTTGAGAATCGGTCTCCACCCTCCGGTGCGTTTTGTTACTAAGAACAGGGTTGAATAGAAGCCCGGACACCTTTGTGCCGGCTGAATAGCTCCCTTTTGTACGAGGGAATTTATCTCCTCCTCGATACACAACCTTTGCTCTGGATCTCTCGGAATGGGAGTCCAGACTGGCACTAGAGACAGTCGCGACGGCGGGCCTGTCATCCACTCTGGATGATACCCGACGGAAAGCCATCGCAAGACTAAACGGTCCTGAGTTAACCGTTCCCACTCTTGCATGTGGTCGGCTAGCCGGCCTCCCACCGGTCCACCTAGGGACCGCGGTAGACACGAGGCATGCAAGAGCGGCACTGTCTCCGTCGCCATACACACCGGAGTGGTTCTTACCGCGGTAAGCGTCCCGTCAGGACCGATAACCACGCCCAGATCCTCGCGCGCCCCGCCCCGCCCCGCGCGCACCTTGGTGCGCGGGCGGCTGCCTGGCTGACGGCGCCTGAGGAACCTGCGCCCCCCTCGCTGCTGGCCAAATCGCACGCGGCCGAGGCCGACGCTGCGACGGTGGCTGGCCTCTGACTTGGCCAGCACCACCCCGAGCCTGCAGGGGACGATACGCAGGGGCCGCGGCGCGAACGTTAGCACGACGCAGCACCTCAAACTGCTCGCGCAGCGCCCTCTGGTTATTCACCAGGGTGACCGTCTCCTGGAGGTGTCGACATCCCTCACCTCCAAAAAGACCAGGACCCGTCATAGGCGTACGCAGTAGCCTATTGTACAGGTCCTGAGACGGGCACAGATTGTCCAGGGCAAACGTGCGTCTTGCCCGGACACTCCTGGTCACCGCCCGAGTCATACAGTCCAGCGCCAGGTTAATACCATCCTGGATGGTTCGCTGGACCGTGACCGGACTTGGCTGGCGCGATGCGGATGCCGTTACTACCCCCTGTAACAGCTGGGAGACGTGGGACAGAGCGGCAATCGAAGCCCTCCCACTCTCCTCCGCATCACGCAACGCGGTATTCGCCGAACGCAACGCGTTCGAGCACAAGACTCCCGTGTCAGAACGGGAGCCTGGCCGCGCATCCTCACCCAAAGCCGCGCGGTCATCCACGCTGGGCTTGGGTACCACACCGTACCGCTGGTAATCCAGGGGCACGATGCGACAACGCCTGGCCACCTCGCGAGGGGCCTTCGCGAGACGTCCACTCGACTTAATGGACGACTCCGCCTCCTTGAACATGTCAACGACATGCTCCGCCAGCGGCAGAGAAGGCATAGCGTTAGCAGTCGGTTTCCCAGCTAACCACGGCCTGTGATCACGCTGGCTAGCCGACTGCTCCACGGGCAGGTCAGGCCTAACGCTCACCAACCACTGGCAAGCGTCATACCAATCCTCCTCCGTGGCTAACTGCGAGCGCTCTACAAGACGGGGTCCTTCGTCTTCCTCCTGAGCGCAAGCAGCAGAGCTTGACGGCGGGTACGCTGATACACCTGGCAAGCCAGGGAAAACATGCGGGCCTGACAGCACCGGCATGACAATATCACTGGTTTGACCAGGAGCAGGCACCGTGGCAGAGCGCGGGGTATATATCGCCCCACCATGGGCCCGGCCAGCACCAGCAACACCCTCGGCAAGCCGAGGTATGCGGTACCGCTGGCCATCAGCAGCGCCCTGGGCCACCACCTGAGCCGCGGACTCTACTCCAGGGTGAGTAAAACCGTGGAATAAGCCGCCTGTATTCCCCGCGAGGGGTGCACAAACGTCTTCATCCATGTCCACGTCGTCAGACGGCGACCCTAGCAGGTAATCCTCATCACCCTGGTCAGAAAGATTAATAATAATAATAATAAGTGAATTTATAACGCGCCAAACTCCACGCAAGCATGCTCGTAGCGCAAGACAATGAAATGATAATATAAACATTAATTTAAATTCTGGTACGCTTGATTAAAGAGATGAGTTTTAAGATTTGATTTGAATGTTGTAAGATTTTTTGACAATTTTAGATGAATAGGGAGGTTGTTCCATTCAGTGGCGGCCGAGAAAGAAAATGTTCTAAAGCCGTATGAATTCATTTTGTATTTTGGGATTTTGAGCATTTGCTTGTTTAGGGATCTAAGTGACCGGGTTGGTTGGTATGGCTCGACTAATGCAGAAAGGTATGTAGGTGCAGTTCCTGAGACACACTGGTAAGCTAGACAGAGGATTTTAAATTGGATACGTTGAGCAATTGGCAACCAGTGAAGCTTATGGAGAATCGGAGTGATGTGTGCATCTTTTGCCTGGCGTGAGATTATTCGTGCTGCTGTATTCTGAATAGTTTGGAGCTTGTGGATGTTTTCTTTTGCCATACCAATACAGAGACTATTGCAGTAGTCCAACCTAGACATTACCGTCATGATCACTAATTTTGTGGTAGCCTCTGTGGTAAGATAATTCCTGATGTGTGCAATGTTCCGCAGCTGCAAAAAGCACACTCTGCGCAGATAGTTTATATGTTTATCCATGCACAACTCGCTATCCAGTATCACGCCGAGGTCTTTAACCGTGTTGGAGATCGGATCTAGATTAGACCCCGGGTCAGCAAAGAGAGCTAACCCGGGCTGACCAGGAACGGTGCCATAGGAGGTACTGGCCACCGCGGCGTGCGGATACCCCTGGACTGATAAGCAGCCCGCGGGTTCCAGCGACAACCGTCCACGGTCCCCTATCGGTGCGGCAATAAGCCTGCTGCCAGGGTCGTGGAACGCCCCCTCTAATGGGGCCACCTCTGAATCGTCGAACAACGGAAGCGGTCTAAGGAAAACCGATCCAGAGGCGGGGATTACCTGCTCCGAAGCCGATGATGAGGACAGTAAAGGATTTGGTCCAGGAAGCATGCCACGAAGCAACCCTGGAACCAAATCCTTTATTGTCCTCTTCATCTCTCCCAACATCTCGGTCCGGAAGGCCTCCATATCCACCGCGGACGAGACCTTCCCCTTACCCTTCCTACTTACAACCTCTCGTTTCCGCTTCTTCTTCTTCTCCTCCTCTACCACCTTGTCCGTCGCCTGTAAGCAGCACAAGAATTCGGACATTAACTCGCCCCCCCCCAGTGCTTACATATGTCACAATTAACCAAGGGACCACAAGGGCTACATTGATAGCAACGATGAGGCCAGAACTTATCAGGTAGAAAACGTCCACAGGACGCGCAACCCGGTCCCTGAAACAGGGCAAAGGACAAGGAGTATGAGCAAACTAGTTAAGCTTAGACACTCAAACCAACTCAAAGAGAAGGAAAACGATCATAAAGATCAATATACATCAGAAACCAGCATAGCGACTTGAATTGCTGATAAATACATAGCCAGGCTGATTATGACGTCATTAATCCCGTGACAGGAAAAATTCGATCCCAACAAAACATCCAAGTGCAAGGACGAATTGTATGCTGAATGGATACGTCGACTACACAACCATCAGATACATATAGATAACTCTTTTCTGGCAAAAATGTTAATTATCTCCCTTTGCTTCTTACTATAATTAACATCACCACATTATCAATAACTAGATACCTGACACTTTGTATAGACAAACCATCCAACGTGACGAACCGGAGAACTCCACCATCTGCACGCCTCTTAACTCTCTCCACCTCATGGGGAAGGAATTGGATCAAGAGGGCAAAGTGAGAAGACCTTTATACTAGGCCTCCAACTCACTGGACATTAATTTGTCATTTGGTTAGATAACCTAACAGTGTTAGTAGGAAATGGAACCATGGTGGAGAGAAAACTAACTCTCTGCTGCTGTGATGCCACCACCTAGCGTCATACAGACCTGTGGACATAAACAGAAAGAGAAATTAGTCTTAGGTAGCACCGAGTTGACATAAACCAACTAACCAAGGCGCTTATCACGGTAAACGCGAGTCCCGGAAACACAATACACCGGGAAGAAAACTCGCTAATTTTACTAGAAGTCACCTGATTTAAAGGTCCTAAGTCCCCCTTTGGCGAAGTGATCCTTCCTGCCATCCAAATCAGTGACTATCACTCCAAAATAACACCACTTAAACAGTTTAAGATTAAGGAAAAGCTATTGCACAAAAAGACATGTGTGATCTCTCTGCCAATAATCTAGCAAAGAGGAAGTGCTAGTCTGCGCATGCGCGGTGGTGGGGCTGGCATCCGCCAGACTACGCTCTGACTCCCTGCCCAGTAGGGGCACCTAACTGTTTTAAATCTGAGTGTTTATTGAGTGAAAGCCAATATTTAGCAATATCAAAAGTATTAGGGAGGTAAGTATACTCTTGAAGTGAAAACGCCTATTATACTCTCAAATTTGACATTCAGTCTGACGAGAAATAACTCATGAATGGAAACAGATATTAACAAGAGAATATGAGTTTCAGGAACTAAAAATACATGTATTATATATTAGTTTTCTAGGCATAAATAAATGTGAACTCATGGAAATACAACTTTACAGTGGAATGGTCCTTTCCAGAGTACCCACCCATCATATGACGTCATAATGAACTGCGTGATGTGTGCAATGACATCATAATGAATGACGTCATGAATGATGTCGATAAGTACGTCACGAACGCATATTTGAAGACGGTCTATGGGATGTTGCACAAATTGTTTGCTTTTACTATTTAATAAATATTCTGTTGAATATTTTGAAACTAATTTGACTGGATGCTGTTGCTGCCCATGGCAGCAACAGCCCCCAGTCTAATTAGTTACAAAATATTCAACAGCTAGCTTCCCTGTATAGTTTTCAGGAAATTGATAGCTATGGCATTCGGGGATTGATCAATCCAAACACGGCGAGGTGTGGGTGGAGCTTAGCTAGTGATGGGCGGGGCAAAGCTAAAAATGGAATAAACGAAATCAAGGATTTCTTTTTTCACGAGAGAGTTGATACTTACCTCCCTAATACTTTTGATATTGCTAAATATTGGCTTTCACTCAATAAACACTCAGATTAAAACAGTTAGGTGCCCCTACTGGGCAGGGAGTCAGAGCGTAGTCTGGCGGATGCCAGCCCCACCACCGCGCATGCGCAGACTAGCACTTCCTCTGACTAATTTATTGGCTGATACACATGCAACTATAAAGAGCCTGAAGACCGAGCCTCTGTGGGGTGGAGAGGCCGGGTCCGTATCTAGGGAGGTAAGTATCAACTCTCTCGTGAAAAAAGAAATCCTTGATTTCGTTTATTTCACATCAAGAGTATACTTACCTCCCTAATACTTTTGATATTGCCAGAATTCGACAGTGAATTCGGCGGGAGGGAGGCGAGGTCAAAAGACCAGCTCATCCCTATACGCTTTTCTGCGTTTAAGGCACTTAAACTTCTGAAACTGTAAGAAAAAACAGTCAGGATTAGACTAACCATCGGATAACACCCCCGATGTATGAGAGATGACCGAATGTAATATGCGCTCCCCCCCCTCCTTCCTGGGAGGAAGAGTCGAATGACCTCAATGTCCTATACGCTCTCTACGTACAAGTGCCATGTACTACAGGACAGAGACGAAAAAACTCCATTTTCGTATACTCTCAACAATGAACCACATAAATACACAAAACCATCATCATATAAATAACGGGTAACGTGACAAGACAATCAACAATGGACAACACATACACAAGACTGACCTTGTTGAAATGGCTGCTGACATCCTCTTTCCATTGGTGAAGATCGATGCAGTCCCAAATTAGTGGTTGTTTCCATAAATTAATTGTGAAATATATAAGCAATGAGGAAACCCCATCAAAAATATATATGCCTAGTTATTTTTTCAAAATCGACAAGGCGAGAGGATTAGAGGTGTCACGGAGATAATGGTCTGTAAAACTTGACTCACAGTGCCACTGAGCCACCGACATAATATCATCCACAGGGACCCCATTAAATAGGGCAGTGGATGTCACTACGCCGCGGACACTGTGAGCCTTGGCCACGTCAACCTGCTTCCCGGTGGCGGATTTATGGCGAAACTGAATGCATTCTACAATCCACCTGGAAATGGTGTCCTTAGAAGCCCTGCC
The DNA here is from genome assembly GCA_034401795.1 of Chaetoderma sp. LZ-2023a. Taxonomy (NCBI): domain Eukaryota; kingdom Metazoa; phylum Mollusca; class Caudofoveata; order Chaetodermatida; family Chaetodermatidae; genus Chaetoderma; species Chaetoderma sp. LZ-2023a. The sequence continues at coordinate 15,497,519 of CM067370.1, forward strand.
ATGGGGTTCAATATATGACAACCATAACGCTGACTGGTCGGTGCGCCACTCCGCCGTACGTTGTTTGTACCGGCGAAGCGCCCGGACAGGACACCATGCTTTAGAATTAACATCATATCTAGTTAAAGCAGGCAAAATAATAGGTTGACCTGGATATTTCAACGACTGATTTTTAGCCAAGAAATTAATCCTAGGTAGCAGCTTAAGGCCTTCCCCTGAAACCACAAAACGGTCATCCTCGGCTGATAAGGCATGAATCTCACTCCTACGCCTAGCCGAGGCCGCAGCAATTAAAAACACAGTCTTCAGTGTTAATAGTTTCATAGAAATGGAACTAAGTGGTTCAAACGGCTTATCACCTAGTACTTGAAGCACTAGCGATAAACTCCAAGACGGAATCACCGGTGGATTCCTTGGTCTTAGATTGCCCATGCCTTTAATTAATACATTTAATGTATTCACTTCATCACTTCCCCTCTTAGCCAAGCAAGGAATAATAGACATTAAAGCTGACTTATAACCAGCAATAGAGTTAGGCTTGAGGCTATAGGCATCATAGAGGTGACAGAGGAAATCAGCTACTACCTGAATAGATGCATCCATTGGATCAATACATCTTTTTGAGCACCATTCTGCAAATCTGTTGATTTTATAATTATATGCTCTGGAGGTTGACCCCCTCCTGGCTTTGGCCATAAACATGGCTGCTTGCTCAGAAAAGCCCTCCTTAATTCTAGATTCCTTGACAACATCCACGCAGTCAATCTGAACATTGACGGATTGTTGTGAAGGGCCTTGCCCTGGAAGATAATATCGTCCATCAGAGGCAGAGGAACCGGATTGCAGACCAGAAGGTCCAGCAGATCCGTATACCATGATCGGCTTGGCCAATCCGGGGCGATCAGAAGCACTTGGCATTCCTCTTGTCTGATTTTCTGAAGAATTTTTGGAATCAGGATTGCTGGAGGGAATGCGTATGCATACATTCTCCCCAGCTGATAGCTAACGCATCTGTTGCGAAAGCGCTTGGATCCGGAATCGGAGAGACGTACGTCGTCATCTTCGCATTCTTCTTCGTTGCGAACAAATCGATGTTGGGTTTCCCCCAATGGTCGAACAGACGATCCGCCACACATTGATTTAGTTGCCATTCCGTGGGTAAAACACTCATCCTTCGGCTCAATGAGTCTGCTAGCAGGTTTAACCTTCCCGGAATATGAACTGCTTTCAAGGTAATCTGGTGATCCAGACACCAACAAAGCAGTCTCCATGTCATCATACAGAGACTGGGCGACTTCGTTCCGCCCTGGCGGTTTATGTAAGTCACAACTGTTGAGTTGTCTGAACGAATAAGAACAATCTTGCCCTGAACTTTCTGTAAGAAATGTTCCAGGCCCAGGACTACTGCTCTTAGCTCCAGTAGATTTATATGTTCCTTTGACTGTTCCAGATTCCAAAGCCCTGATATCGTGGACTCTTCCAGGCAAGCTCCCCAGCCCTCCATCGATGCATCTGTATACACAGTCACCTGAGGGTGGGGAGGGGTTAGCATAACCCCCACCAAGAGATTCTCTGTGTCCAACCACCATTGCAGGTGATGAATCAGAGGCGCCAACACTGACACATTCGAGTCCAGCGAACCTGTACTCTGGGTCCATTGTGTCATGAGAAATAACTGGATCGGCCGCCTGCGTAAGGCGGCCTGAGGAATGACTGGTTCCAATGAAACCATCAACCCCAGCATTCTCAAGTAAACCCGTGCCAGGACATGACGACTGTCGCACACTGACTGAATTAATGAGATGAGTTTCTGAACTCTCTCCTGAGTAGGATAAACATATCCTGTCTCTAGATCGAAGAACATCCCCAGGTAAACAAACTTCTGGGATGGAGTCAGCTCTGATTTTGGGAAATTGATCATCCAGCCTAAGTCTGTGAGAGTTTTCAAAACAATCTCCAGACTGGCCGACAAACTTTCCCGGGTGTGCGCTTTCAACAGCCAGTCGTCTATGTACGTGTGGACTGCTATGCTTCTCCTGCGGAGGTATGCGGTGATCGCAAGAACCACACGGGTGAAAACCCGAGGAGCCGTGGAAATTCCGAAGGGTAGCACCCTGAATTCCCACTGTCTTCCCTGGAATGCAAATCTCAGGAAGCGACGGAAACTCCTGTGTATGGGGATGTGGAAATAAGCGTCCTTCAAATCTATCGACGCTGTCCACATTCCCCTCTCTAACCCCGCCAACACCGAGCGCACAGTCTCCATCTTGAAACTGGGCGTCTCTATGAACTTGTTCAATGGCTTGAGGTTGAGAATTGGTCTCCACCCTCCGGTGTTCTTTGTTACTAAGAACAGGGTTGAATAGAAGCCCGGACACCTCTGTGCCGGCTGAATAGCTCCTTTTTGTATGAGGGAATTTATTTCCTCCTCGATACACAACCTTTGATCTGGATCTCTCGGATTTGGAGTCCAGATCGGCACTAGAGACAGTCGCGATGGCGGGCCTGTCATCCAATCGGGATGATACCCGACTGAAAGCCATCGCAAGACTAAACGGTCCTGAGTTAACCGTTTCCACTCTTGCATGTGGTCGGCTAATCGGCCTCCCATCGGTCCACCTAGGGATAGAGGTGGACATAAGGAGTGCAAGAGCGGCACTGTCTCCTTTGCCAGAAACACCGGCGCGGTTCTCACCGCGGTAACCGTCCCATCAGGAATGATTACCCCGCCCAGATCCTCGCGCGCCACGACCAGCACCGCGCGCACCTCGGTGCGTGGGCGGCTGCCTGGCTGACTGCGCCTGAGGAGCCTGCGCCCCCCTCGCTGCTGGCCGAATCGCACGCGGCCGAGGCCGGCGCTGCGATGGTGGTTGGCCTCTTACCTGGCCACTACCACCTCGAGCCTGCAGGGGACGATACGCAGGGGGTGCGGCGCGAACGTTGGCACGACGAAGCACCTCAAACTGTTCGCGCAGTGCCCTCTGGTTATTGACCAGAGTAACCGTCTCCTGGAGGTGTCTACATCCCTCACCACCAAAGAGACCAGGACCTGTCATAGGCGTACGTAGTAGCCTATTGTAGAGGTCCTGGGACGGGCACAGATTATCCAAGGCAAAAGTGCGCCTTGCCCGGACACTCCTGGTCACCGCCCGCATCATACAGTCCAGAGCCAGGTTGATACCATCCTGGATGGCTCGCTGAACTGTGACCGGACTTGGCTGGCGCGATGCGGATGCTGTTACTACCCCTTGTAACAGCTGGGAGACGTGGGACAGAGCGGCAATCGAAGCCCTCCCACTCTCCTCCGCATCACGCAACGCGGCATTTGCCGAACACAATGCGTTCGAACACAAGACTCCTGTGTCAGAACGGGAGCCTGGCCGCGCATCCTCACCCAAAGCCGCGCGGTCATCCACGCTCGGCTTTGGTACCACACCGTACCGCTGGTAGTCCAGGGGCACGATGCGGCAACGCCTGGCCACCTCGCGCGGGGCCTTAGCGAGACGTCCACTCGCCTTAATGGACGTCTCCGCCGCCTCGAACATGTCAACGACATGCTCTGCCAGCGGCAGAGAAGGCATAGCGTTAGCAGTAGGCTTACCAGCTAACCACGGCCTGTGTTCACGCTGGCTAGCCGACTGCTCCACGGGCAGATCTGGTCTAACACTCACCAACCACTGGCAAGCGTCAGACCAATCCTCCTCCGTGGCTAGTTGCGAGCGCTCTACAAGACGGGGGCCTTCGTCTTCCTCCTGAGCGCAAGCAACAGAGCTTGACGGCGGATACGCTGATATCCCTGGCAAGCCAGGGAGAGCATGCGGGCCTGATAATACCGGCATGCTAATCTCACTGGCTTGACCAGGAGCAGGCGCCATGGTAGAGCGCGGGGCATATACCGCCCCACCACGGCCCCGGCCAGCACCAGCTACACTCTCGGCAAGCCGAGGTATGCGGTACCGCTGGCCTTCAGCGCCCAGGGCCACAGTCTGAACCGTGGATTCTACCCCTGGGAGAGTAGAACCGTGGAAAAAGGCGCCTGTATTCCCCGCGAGGGGCGCACAAATGTCATATTCCATGGCCACGTCTTCAGACGGCGACCCCAACAGGTAATCATCATCCTCCTGGCCAGAAAGATTAGACTCCGGGTCAGCAAAGAGAGCTAACCCGGACTGGCCAGGGAAGGTGCCATACGAGGTACTGGCAGCCGCGGTGTGCGGATACCCCTGGACTGATGAGCAGCCCGCGGGTTCCAGCGACGACCGTCCACGGTCCCTATTGGGCGCGGCAATAAGCCTGCTGCCAGGGCCGTGGAACACCCCCTCTAATGGGGCCACCTCTGAATCTTCAAACAACGGAAGCGTACTAAGGAACGTTGATTCAGAGGTGGGGATTACCTGCTCCGAAGCAGATGATGAGGTCAATAAAGGATTTGGTCCAGGAAGCATGCCACGAAGCAACTCTGGAACCAAATCCTTGATTGTCCTCATCTCTCCCAACATCTCGGTCCGGAAGGCCTCCATGTCCACCGCGGACGAGGCCTTCCTCTTACCCTTCTTACTTACGACCTCTTTTTTCACAAGAATTCGGACATTAGCTCGCCCCCCCAGTGCTTACATATCTCGCAATTAAGCAAGGGACCACAGGGGCTACACTGAAAACATAGATGAGGGCCAAACTTGTCCCTCAAAAATCGTCCACAAGACGCACAACCAGGTCTCTGAAAAAGGCCAAAGGACGAGGAGTATGAGCAAACTAGTTAAGCTTAGAAACTCGCCAACTCAAGAGAAGGAAAAATGATCATAAAGATCATAATTTTTATCAGAAACCAGCTTCGGACAACTTTAATTGTAAATAAAGAGCAAAGCTGATTATGACGTCATTAATCCTATGACAGGACAAAATCGATCCCCAACAAACATCCCAGTGCAAGGACGAATTGTATCTCTAACCAGAACATGTGCAGAATGGACATTTCGACTACACAAGCATCAGATAAATACTGATAACAATGGCAAATAGTGTTAATTATCTCCCTTTCTCATATCAATAATTAATACCTGACACCTTGTCTAGACAAACCATCCAACCTGATGAACTGGAGCACTCCACCACTGAACGCCTCTTAACTCTCTCCACCTCAAGGGGAAGGAATTGGATCAAGAGGGCAAAGTGAGAAGACCTTTATAATAGGCCTCCAACTCACTGGGCATAGAATTTTTGGTTAGATAACCTAACAGTATTAGTAGGAAATGGAACCATGGTGGAGAGACACAAACCCTCTGCTGATGTCATGTCCTTATTTCTCCATCACACAGACCTGTGGACATAAACACAAAGAGAGATTAGTCTTATATAGCACCTAGTTGAAAAATCCCCAACTAATTAAGGCGCTTATCACGTTTAGCGCGAGTCCCGGAAACACATTACAACGGGACAAAACTCGCTAATTTTACTAGAAGTCACCTGATTTAAAGGTCCAAGGCCCTCCTGTGGCGAAGTCACTCTCTCAGCCATCTTTGTCAGGGGTAAACTTCTATCTAATAGTCTTAAAAAGCTTTGAAGAGTATAGAAAGATTCTATCATGAAAGCATGTGTTGTCTCTCAGCCAATAAATTAGCAAAGAGGAAGTGCTAGTCTGCGCATGCGCGGTGGTGGGGCTGGCATCCGCCAGACTACGCTCTGACTCCCTGCCCAGTAGGGGCACCTAACTGTTTTAATCTGAGTGTTTATTGAGTGAAAGCCAATATTTAGCAATATCAAAAGTATTAGGGAGGTAAGTATACTCTTGATGTGAAAAGGTCCATTGTCCTGGGAGCTATTGCTGCCTAGGGATGCTGGCAACGACGCTTATGCCGATGGTGATCACCACTGCAGCCGTAGCAATAATAATAATAATAATAATAATAGATACGATTGTAGTTGTCATTAATAACCTCGACCTAGTACTGGCTCTTGAATCATTTATTTATTGATTTACTGATTGCATAATGTTTTATGCTAACTTCAGTAGAATAAATGCATGCTACTTAAGTACCTTGGTGAACTGGCTGGCATCCGGCCTGACTGAAGGTTCAATATTCATCATCAGCTTGATGTACTCTTGTAGCTGGTCGGGTATACATTTCATTACATTGCCTTTCAGATGCTTCAACTGCAAACAATTAAGAAATAAATCTTACAAGAGGATTTCCAGACATAAAAGAGATGAGTTGCAGTCTATAAAATTGTGGATTTTCAACACAGAAAATACAAATAAAAGTTTTCGATTTTCTTACAATGCTATTATATGCTAAAGATCACAAATCATCATGTCAATTCCAATTCGCTCCAGAAACTCACAATGGTTTTTTTCAATTGACTGTTGAAATAGTTTCACCTGTAGAGGATAAATTAAGATAAAATACACATCTACCCCTAACATACATGTCCCAATTTTTGTAGCACATGGTTTATGGAGGTCGAGAGTCCATGATGTCCATTGGCTGTGATTATTTTCGCAGAGTTAAAATCTAAGTTCTGAGAATATCCTCCATTACATAGGCCATATAGAAAGTGAATAATGTCTATCTAGAGAAATGTTAAATACAAATGTTAATCTTCTTAGTACAAATCATAGAAGTAGCCAATGATTCTGATAAGTCCCCTTTTGGGGCATAGACCCCCAAAATGCAGCTTGGGAGCCCCAAAAATAGTGACTGAGGGGTTCCCTATGAAGCCTGAAAATCTTGTATGATCATACTAAATATGTTCATAGGTATTTGCACAAATACACACACAATCTAGCATATGTACATGTAAATCATATTTGAGACCCTCTAATTTTAACATTAATGAGAAAAGCTACATGTGATCACAGATTTTAATTTGGGACCCCCAGATTTCTTGGTGTCATTCCTTGGGCGTCACAAAGTTTAAATGCCATGAGAAATACTGCAAGTAGCTGCTGCAGTTTATATTCCATTACTAACCTTCAAGATTGTGTAATATAGAGCAAGGCCCATACAGCTACATAGCAGATAAAGCTATCATAATGAGCGTTTCTAGAATATACAGTACAGCACAGAAATAACATAACAATGAAATGTACTGTTGAATATTTTGGACTTATATTTGATTGGAAGCCATTGCTGCCTAAAGCCAGTCAATTAAGTGGTAAATTTTCAAAAATAATCTTTTTCCGGCATGCAAATGGACAGGTATTTATGAGAATATTTATATATATTTTTAATTTCGAGGATTAAATGTGTAAACATCTTAATCAATGCCATTCTATATAAAATTGTACACATTATAGATTAGTTTTAGCCATGGCTACCATCTCCCTTATAATAATAATACTAATAATAATAATAACAAGAGGCCCAATGGGCCTGTATCGCTCACCTGGACAATAGGCATTTCAACTAGAATGCTCTTTATCAACAAGATGGCCACCAAACCATTTACCCGACAATTTCGAAAATTGCAAATTTGAGATCAGAATACCCAAAAACACATAAAACCAATTTCGGCCTCAAAATCCATCAAATAAAAAAATCCAATATGGCCACCATACATGCTATATTTTGATTGGCCCACGGCGGCCATATTTTTTGACGGATCAACTTCTCTTGAACAAACTTTAATGGCCCCTAGTCCCTAATCATATCTGCCAAATTTCGGCCCGATCCCTTCAGCGCTTCTGGAGAATAAGTCATTTTCGCTACAACTAGGTCAACCAAGATGGCCGCCGAACCATTTGACAAATCAAGTTCCCTTGCCATAAATCATATTTCATGAGGTTTGCATCAATCCCCCAAGCGGTTTCGGAGAAGATTTTTAGACGTTTCCTAAAATCGGCCTAAATCCAAGATGGCCGCCGGACAAATTGGCCGATCGGGTTCATTTGAACAAACTTAGATCTCTATGCCCTATGAATGCTTCCTCCCAAATATAATTGAAATCAGCCCAGTGGTTCTTGAGAATAAGTCGTTTAAAGAATTCCCCATTGCTTTACTATCGGCCCATTGCTTTACTATGGGAGCCTATGGCGGGAAAACAAACCAAGATGGCAGCCAAACCGTTTATCCGACTGTCTCGAAAGTGCCATATTTGAACTCGCCACACTGATAAGCATATATAAAGCATCAAAATACATCAAATACAAAAAAGCCAATATGACCAAGAAACGCTGAATTTTGATTGGTTGATGGCGGCCATGTTTTTTAACGTACGAACTTCCGTTGAACAAACTTGAATGGACCTTGGTCCCTACGCATATTTACCAAATTTCAGACCTATCCCTTCAGCGGCTCGGGAGAAGTAATTTTCGCGAAAACTAAGTCATCCAAGATGGCCGCCAGGCAAATAGGCCAATCAGGTTGCTTTGAACAAACTTGGGTCTACCGTTGCAATAGATGATGTGCTATGAGTTTTGAATCAATTCCTCCAGCAGTTTCGGAGAAGATTTTTCAGTGTTTCTAAAAATTGGCCATTTTGGCTGGCGGCCATCTTGGATTTTGGCCGATCGACTTCGTTTGAACAAACTTAAATCTCTATGCCCTAGGGATGCTTCCTACCTAATATAATTGAAATCGGCCCAGTGGTTCTTGAGAAGAAGTCATTTTAAAGGAAAAGTTGACGGAAGGACGGACAACGGACGGACGGACACACGACGGATGGTCGCCATGACATAAGCTCACTTGGCATTTCAGGCTAGGTGAGCTAATAGTAATAATATTGTAATATGAAACAAGATGAGCACTTTCCCTCTCCCTTGTAAATATGTTATTGTAAATTGTCTTGTACTAAATGTACGTCTAGGACTATAATCATATTTAAACATTGTGTACATATGCTATTAGTCCCTTATCTGGTCTGTGTTATGTGACGTTCACTTTATGTTCTATGTAAGGGGTCCACCTGTTATGATCATTGTACAAACACTATATATATATGAAAAATAAACAACGTTGAACCTTGAACCGTATATTAGTTTGTTAGTTAGTTAGTCAAACAAGCTTATTACGCACTGTATCTAAAAAATACTGATCAAATTTGGCTCAAATTTTAACATAACGAGGGAACTTGCCATGCAAGAGGATTTTCAGACTTTAGCCATTATCTGGATAAAAGTATGCACAGCCAGAGGACAAATTTCTGGATATGTGAATATCTCTGAAACTGCTGGTCCGATTTGGCGCAGATTGTAACACAGGAAAGGGTGTAACTATAGCCCAAGCACACAACCCCCCCCCCCCCCCCTACTACGATTCCACAACTTTGGGGTGGAACAACACAATCCAGAAAAAAACAAAAAATTCAGAGCCTGCATCTACCAAGATTCTATTGACCGCAGGTTTTAACCCTTTAACACGCCAGGCCGCCAAAAATGGCTTCTGCTGTTGTCTTGAGAAATGGCCATTTGCAAACCAAGAGATTATTTTTAAAATTTACTACTGGAATGACTGGCTAGCAGTCATTCCAGTGGTAAACCTTAAAAAATAGTCTTCTCTTGGTATGCAAATGGACATTTTCTATGAAAAAATTGAAACTTTCTGGAACAAATTCGACTGTCAAAGGGTTAAATAAACGAAATCTAGGATTTCTTTTTTCACGAGAGAGTTGATACTTACCTCCCTAATACTTTTGATATTGCTAAATATTGGCTTTCACTCAATAAACACTCAGATTAAAAACAGTTAGGTGCCCCTACTGGGCAGGGAGTCAGAGCGTAGTCTGGCGGATGCCAGCCCCACCACCGCGCATGCGCAGACTAGCACTTCCTCTGACTAGATTATTGGCTGACACACATGCAACTATTAAGAGCCTGAAGACCGAGCCTCTGTGGGGTGGAGAGGCCGGGTCCGTATCTAGGGAGGTAAGTATCAACTCTCTCGTGAAAAAAGAAATCCTAGATTTCGTTTATTTCACTTCAAGAGTATACTTACCTCCCTAATACTTTTGATATTGCCAGAATTCGAAAGTGAATCTGGCGGGAGGGAGGCGAGGTCAAAAGACCAGCTCATCCCTATACGCTTTTCTGCGTTTAAAGCACTTAAACTTCTGAAACTGTATGAAAAAACAGTCAGGATTTGACTAACCATCGGATAACACCACCGATGTATGAGAGATGACCGAATGTCATATGCGCTCCCCCCCCCCCCCTCCTTCCTGGGAGGAAGAGTCGACTGACCTCAATGTCCTATACGCTCTCTACGTACAAGTGCCATGTACTACAGGACAGAGACGAAAAAGCTCCATTTTCGTAACTCTCAACAATGAACCACACAAATACACAAACCATCACCATATTAATAACGGGTAACGTGACAATACAATCAACAACGGACAACACATGAACAAGACTGACCTTGTTGAAATGGCTGCTGACATCATCTTCCCATTGGTAAAGACTGATGCAGGCCCAAAAAAGTGGGTGTTTCCATAAATTAATTGTGAAATATATAAGTAATGAGGAAAAAAACCTCCTCAAAACATATAAACCGAGTTATTTTTTCAAAATCGACAAGGCGAGAGGATTAGAGGTGTCACGGAGATAATGGTCTGTAAAACTTGACTCACAGTGCCACTGAGCCACCGACATAATATCATCCACAGGGACCCCATTAAATAGGGCAGTGGATGTCACTACGCCGCGGACACTGTGAGCCTTGGCCACGTCAACCTGCTTCCCGGTGGCGGATTTATGGCAAAACTGAATGCATTCAACAATCCACCTGGAAATGGTGTCCTTAGAAGCCCTGCCATGGGGTTCAATATATGACAACCATAACGCTGACTGGTCGGTGCGCCACTCCGCCGTACGTTGTTTGTACCGGCGCAGCGCCCGGACGGGACACCATGCTTTAGAATTAGGATCATATCTAGTTAAAGCAGGCAAAATAATAGGTTGACCTGGATATTTCAACGACTGATTTTTAGCCAAGAAATTAATCCTAGGTAGCAGCTTAAGGCCTTCCCCTGAAACCACAAAATGGTCATCCTCGGCTGATAAGGCATGAATTTCACTCCTACGCCTAGCCGAGGCCGCAGCAATTAAAAACACAGTCTTCAGTGTTAATAGTTTCATAGAAATGGAACTAAGTGGTTCAAAAGGCTTATCACCTAGTACTTGAAGCACTAGCGATAAACTCCAAGACGGAATCACAGGTGGATTCCTAGGTCTTAGATTGCCCATGCCTTTAATTAATACATTTAATGTATTTACTTCATCACTTCCCCTCTTAGCCAAGCAAGGAATAACAGACATTAATGCTGACTTATAACCAGCAATAGAGTTAGGCTTGAGGCTATAGGCATCATAGAGGTGACAGAGGAAATCAGCTACTACTTGAATAGATGAATCCATTGGATCAATACATCTTTTTGAGCACCATTCTGCAAATCTGTTGATTTTATAATTATATGCTCTGGAGGTTGACCCCCTCCTGGCTTTGGCCATAAACATGGCTGCTTGCTCAGAAAAGCCCTCCTTAATTCTAGATTCCTTGACAACATCCACGCAGTCAATCTGAACATTGACGGATTGTTGTGAAGGACCTTGCCCTGGAAGATAATATCGTCCATCAGAGGCAGAGGAACCGGATTGCAGACCAGAAGGTCCAGCAGATCCGTATACCATGATCGGCTTGGCCAATCCGGGGCGATCAGAAGCACTTGGCATTCCTCTTGTCTGATTTTCTGAAGAATTTTTGGAATCAGGATTGCTGGAGGGAATGCGTATGCATACATTCTCCCCCAGCTGATAGCTAACGCATCTGTTGCGAAAGCGCTTGGATCCGGAATCGGAGAGACGTACGTCGTCATCTTCGCATTCTGCTTCGTTGCGAACAAATCGATGTTGGGTTTCCCCCAATGGTCGAACAGACGATCCGCCACACATTGATTTAGTTGCCATTCCGTGGGTAAAACACTCATCCTTCGGCTCAATGAGTCTGCTAGCAGGTTTAACCTTCCCGGAATATGAACTGCTTTCAAGGTAATCTGGTGATCCAGACACCAACAAAGCAGTCTCCATGTCATCATACAGAGACTGGGCGACTTCGTTCCGCCCTGGCGGTTTATGTAAGTCACAACTGTTGAGTTGTCTGAACGAATAAGAACAATCTTGCCCTGAACTTTCTGTAAGAAATGTTCCAGGCCCAGGACTACTGCTCTTAGCTCCAGTAGATTTATATGTTCCTTTGACTGTTCCGGATTCCAAAGCCCTGATATCGTGGACTCTTCCAGGCAAGCCCCCCAGCCCTCCATCGATGCATCTGTATACACAGTCACCTGAGGGTGGGGAGGGGTCAGCATAACCCCCACCAAGAGATTCTCTGTGAGCAACCACCATTGCAGGTGGTGAATCAGAGGCGCCAACACTGACACGTTCGAGTCCAGCGAACCTGTACTCTGGGTCCATTGTGTCATGAGAAACAACTGGATCGGCCGCCTGCGTAAGGCGGCCTGAGGAATGACTGGTTCCAAAGAAACCATCAACCCCAGCATTCTCAAGTAAACCCGTGCCAAGACATGACGACTGTCGCACACTGACTGAATTAACGAGATGAGTTTTTGCACTCTCTCCTGAGTAGGATAAACATATCCCGTCTCCAGATCGAAGAACATTCCCAGGTAAACAAACCTCTGGGATGGAGTCAGCTCTGATTTCGGAAAATTTATCATCCAGCCCAAATCCGAGAGAGTTTTCAAAACAATCACCAGATTGGCCAATAAAGCTTCCTTGTCGTGTGCCTTTAACAGCCAGTCGTCTATGTACGTGTGGACTGCTATGCTTCTCCTGCGGAGGTATGCTGTGATCGCAAGAACCACACGGGTGAAAACCCGAGGAGCCGTGGAAATTCCGAAGGGCAACACCCTGAATTCCCACTGTCTGCCCTGGAATGCAAATCTCAGGAAGCGACAGAAACTCCCGTGGATGGGGATGTGGAAATAAGCGTCCTTCAAATCTATCGACGCCGTCCACATCCCCCTCTCCAACCCCGCCAACACCGAGCGCACCGTTTCCATCTTGAAACTGGGCGTCTCGATGAACTTGTTCAATGGCTTGAGGTTGAGAATCGGTCTCCACCCTCCGGTGCGTTTTGTTACTAAGAACAGGGTTGAATAGAAGCCCGGACACCTTTGTGCCGGCTGAATAGCTCCCTTTTGTCCGAGGGAATCTATCTCCTCCTCGATACACAACCTTTGCTCTGGATCTCTCGGAATGGGAGTCCAGACTGGCACTAGAGACAGTCGCGACGGCGGGCCTGTCATCCACTCTGGATGATACCCGACGGAAAGCCATCGCAAGACTAAACGGTCCTGAGTTAACCGTTCCCACTCTTGCATGTGGTCGGCTAGCCGGCCTCCCACCGGTCCACCTAGGGACAGAGGTGGACACGAGGCATGCAAGAGCGGCACTGTCCCCGTCGCCATAAACACCGGAGTGGTTCTTACCGCGGTAACCGTCCCGTCAGGACCGATAACCACGCCCAGATCCTCGCGCTCCCCGCCCCGCCCCGCGCGCACCTTGGTGCGCGGGCGGCTGCCTGGCTGACGGCGCCTGAGGAACCTGCGCCCCCCTCGCTGCTGGCCGAATCGCACGCGGCCGAGGCCGACGCTGCGACGGTGGCTGGCCTCTGACTTGGCCAGCACCACCTCGAGCCTGCAGGGGACGATACGCAGGGGCCGCGGCGCGAACGTTAGCACGACGCAGCACCTCAAACTGCTCGCGCAGCGCCCTCTGGTTATTCACCAGGGTGACCGTCTCCTGGAGGTGTCGACATCCCTCACCTCCAAAAAGACCAGGACCCGTCATAGGCGTACGCAGTAGCCTATTGTACAGGTCCTGAGACGGGCACAGATTGTTCAGGGCAAACGTGCGTCTTGCCCGGACACTCCTGGTCACCGCCCGAGTCATACAGTCCAGCGCCAGGTTAATACCATCCTGGATGGCTCGCTGGACCGTGACCGGATTTGGCTGGCGCGATGCGGATGCCGTTACTACCCCCTGTAACAGCTGGGAGACGTGGGACAGAGCGGCAATCGAAGCCCTCCCACTCTCCTCCGCATCACGTAACGCGGTATTCGCCGAACGCAACGCGTTCGAGCACAAGACCCCCGTGTCAGAACGGGAGCCTGGCCGCGCATCCTCACCCAAAGCCGCGCGGTCATCCACGCTGGGCTTGGGTACCACACCGTACCGCTGGTAATCCAGGGGCACGATGCGACAACGCCTGGCCACCTCGCGAGGGGCCTTCGCGAGACATCCACTCGACTTAATGGACGACTCCGCCGCCTCGAACATGTCAACGACATGCTCCGCCAGCGGCAGAGAAGGCATAGCGTTAGCAGTCGGTTTCCCAGCTAACCACGGCCTGTGGTCACGCTGGCTAGCCGACTGCTCCACGGGCAGATCAGGCCTAACGCTTACCAACCACTGGCAAGCGTCAGACCAATCCTCCTCCGTGGCTAACTGCGAGCGCTCTACAAGACGGGGGCCTTCGTCTTCCTCCTGAGCGCCAGCAGCAGAGCTTGACGGCGGGTACGCTGATACACCTGGCAAGCCAGGGAAAACATGCGGGCCTGACAGCACCGGCATGACAATATCACTGGTTTGACCAGGAGCAGGCGCCGTGGCAGAGCGCGGGGCATATACCGCCCCACCACGGGCCCGGCCAGCACCAGCAACACTGTCGGCAAGCCGAGGTATGCGGTACCGCTGGCCATCAGCAGCGCCCTGGGCCACCACCTGAACCGCGGACTCTACTCCAGGGTGAGTAAAACCGTGGAAGAAGCCGCCTGTATTCCCCGCGAGGGGTGCACAAACGTCTTCATCCATGTCCACGTCGTCAGACGGCGACCCTAGCAGGTAATCCTCATCACCCTGGTCAGAAAGATTAGACTCCGGGTCAGCAAAGAGAGCTAACCCGGGCTGACCAGGAACGGTGCCATAGGAGGTACTGGCCACCGCGGCGTGCGGATACCCCTGGACTGATAAGCAGCCCGCGGGTTCCAGCGACAACCATCCACGGTCCCCTATCGGCGCGGCAATAAGCCTGCTGCCAGGGTCGTGGAACGCCCCCTCTAATGGGGCCACCTCTGAATCGTCGAACAACGGAAGCGGTCTAAGGAAAACCGATCCAGAGGCGGGGATTACCTGCTCCGAAGCCGATGATGAGGACAGTAAAGGATTTGGTCCAGGAAGCATGCCACGAAGCAACTCTGGAACCAAATCCTTTACTGTCCTCTTCATCTCTCCCAACATCTCGGTCCGGAAGGCCTCCATATCCACCGCGGACGAGACCTTCCCCTTACCCTTCCTACTTACAACCTCTCGTTTCCGCTTCTTCTTCTTCTCCTCCTCTACCACCTTGTCCGTCGCCTGTAAGCACAAGAATTCGGACATTAACTCGCCCCCCCCAGTGCTTACATATGTCACAATTAGCCAAGGGACCACAAGGGCTACATTGATAGCAAAGATGAGGCAAGAACCTAACATGCAGAAATCGTCCACAGGACGCGCAACCCGGTCCCTGAAACAGGCAAAGGACGAGGAGTATGAGCAAACTAGTTAAGCTTAGACACTCAAACCAACTCAAAGAGAAGGAAAACGATCATAAAGATCAATATACATCAGAAACCAGCATTGCAAGCTTGAATTGCTGATAAATACATAGCCAGGCTGATTATGACGTCATTAATCCCGTGACAGGAAAAATTCGATCCCAACAAACATCCCAGTGCAAGGACGAATTGTATGCTGAATGGATACGTCGACTACACAACCATCAGATACACATAGATAACTCTTTTCTGGCAAAAATGTTAATTATCTCCCTTTGCTTACTATAATTAACATCACCACATTATCAATAACTAGATACCTGACACCTTGTATAGACAAACCATCCAACGTGACGAACCGGAGTACTCCACCACCTGCACGCCTCTTAACTCTCTCCACCTCATGGGGAAGGAATTGGATCAAGAGGGCAAAGTGAGAAGACCTTTATACTAGGCCTCCAACTCACTGGACATAATTTGTCATTTGGTTAGATAACCTAACAGTGTTAGTAGGAAATGGAACCATGGTGGAGAGAAAACTAACTCTCTGCTGCTGTGATGCCACCATCTAGCGTCATACAGACCTGTGGACATAAACAGAAAGAGAAATTAGCCTTAGGTAGCACCGAGTTGACATAAACCAACTAACCAAGGCGCTTATCACGGTAAACGCGAGTCCCGGAAACACAATACACCGGGAAGAAAAACTCGCTAATTTTACTAGAAGTCACCTGATTTAAAGGTCCTAGGTCCCCCTTTGGCGAAGTGATCCTTCCTGCCATCCAAATCAGTGACTATCACACCAAAATAACACCACCAAGTTATGTTAAAACAGTTTATAGAGCAAGGAAAAGCTTATGCAGAAAAAAACATGTGTGATCTCTCTGCCAATAATCTAGCAAAGAGGTAGTGCTAGTCTGCGCATGCGCGGTGGTGGGGCTGGCATCCGCCAGACTACGCTCTGACTCCCTGCCCAGTAGGGGCACCTAACTGTTTTTAATCTGAGTGTTTATTGAGTGAAAGCCAATATTTAGCAATATCAAAAGTATTAGGGAGGTAAGTATACTCTTGAAGTGAAAAGACAAATTCACAGGAAGCAATCACTACCTTAGGCTCCCAATCAGTTTGTTCTCAAAATATTGATCACGTACACGTACATGCCGGCCAAAAGCAGCCCCTGCAGTGGTCTTGAGAAATGTCCATTTGCAGGCCAAGAGAAGAATTAGTGATTTATTGAGTTATTTGTTGCCGTTTCATTCTCACTTCAGTACAATACATGTATCAAACTTTAGTACCTTGCCTTGCAAGTGGACATTCAATAAGCAAATATTTTTATTTTCTTCACCAATGTCAGTGATTAGTGTGTTAAAGCTCTTAGAAATAACTGTTAACAGACTTCAGCATTATACAGGTTAAGTTATACAGTGATTAATAATACAGATACCTCCTCGGCATTACGTTGAAAACTTGTATAGTTCTCGCTACATTTATACAGTGGGTCGCCGTTGTTGAACAAAGAATAAATGAGCACAGCCAATGAGAACATATCGCTAGCTGATGAGCATCTCTGTGTCAACACAAACTCAGGTGCAAGAAAGTCCAGGTGTGGCTGAGCTACAGGTGGCATATGTACGTCCCATTCTATGAAATGGAAATCCGACTAGAACGAAACATGTCATACATTTAGTATTAAAATTAAACTTTGACTAGATAGACTGTTTGTTCAACAAAAGGATTTTAAAATGTTTATGAAGCTACCCGGGAACAATCCTTTATACCAGAATTAAAACACACATAGCTGAATTATGAGCCATATTTTACAGAGACTATAAATTCTTACTTTTAGTAAATGTCAGTTTGACACTCAAACATTAATATTTAATCTCATAATTGAGCACAAGAGGTGACACAGTTTTAAGGCTCCAACTTTGGTATAACATTTCAGAAACTGCCTTAGAAGATGTCTTTCATAAAATACATTCTTTACTGCAAATAACTGTGCCATAGTATCTACGTTGACTAGTTATTCTTTTACAGTGAAATCATAATCTGATGGTGTGCACTTTCATATGAGAGACTAACTGTAGCGTAAAAGCATCTGGAGCATAGAAGTACAGTAACCAAAGATGGTGTAATAACAGGTAAATGTATTGATTAGGAATTAGGTTAACCCTTTAACGCTCAAATAGATTCAAAGAAATTTCAATTTGCTCATAGAAAATGTCCATTTGCATACCAAGAGAAGACTATTTTTGAAAATTTAATACTGGAATGACTGGCTCGGTTATCAAGCCAGTCATTACCGTGGTAAATTTTCAAAAATAGTGTTCTTTTTGTCGGCAAATGAACATTTCTCAAGACCACTGCAGAAGCCGTTTTTGGCTGATATGAGTATTAACTAGTTAATGGCATTACTCACTGTTGGTTCATTAGGGGTGAGACTGGCAAGACAACATTCAAAGCCAGACAATTTCCAGCAACCATTACTGTTAATAATGATAACTTCAGGATTCAAGTTCTTATGTAACATCTTAACATCATTATGAAGAAAGGCCAGTGCATCGGTCACCTATAACATAACATTATTATGAAGAAAGGCCAGTGCATCGGTCACCTATAACATAACATCGGTCACCTGTAACATAACATCATTATGACGAAATGCCAGAGCATCGGTCATCTATAACATAACATCATTATGAAGAAAGGCCGGAGCATCGGTCACCTATAACATAACATCATTATGACGAAGTGCCAGAGCATCGGTAACCTATAACATAACATCATTATGACGAAATGCCAGAGCATCGGTCACCTATAACATAACATCATTATGACGAAATGCCAGTGCATCGGTCACTTATAACATAACTTTACCATTGTAACTAGAATGACACACCATCGTAAATCCCCATGCTTTCGCCAACTTTGAAGTTCTGCCCTTACCACTCTCATCATAGTGGGGGTCGGAGCCTAATACAAACAATGTCTCACTATCCACAATCATATGGTATCTCACGTAAACAATATGGTTTAATTCCACTAACTTTAGCATTCTTCACCTCACCCCACCCCTCCTCCACCACAACCACCTACCTACCCACACCAACTCCAGGGCTGAGCCTAATGTAAACATCATCTCATAATCTATAATCATTTTAAGCAACTCATATACCAAACTTGGTTGAATTCTGTCAACTTTGCAATCCTAACCCCTCCCCACAACCTCACCACGGGAAGCAGAGCCTAATGCAAACTGTGCGACAGGCTTTTTAGATTTTCATCAATATTGTGACATCAGCTGACTAGTGATGTACTTGACTATGACATCAGATACTTGAGTGACAGACCAGATCCCTCCACTAACACACCCACTGTAGTCAAATCTGTGACGCCTTCAGATGTATATAAATCTTTAATGGTCATGCCGGCCAAAACCGCCCTCTGCTATGGTCTTGGGGAATGTCCATTTACAGGCCAAGATAATATGTCCATCTACATGTCCAGATAAAACAATTTTTGAAAATTTACAACTGGAATGACTGGCTCGATAACCGAACCAGTAATTCCAGTGATAAGTTTAAAAAAAATCTATTCTCTTGGCCTGTAAATGCACATTCAATAAGCAGCTTTCAAAATTTTCTTGATCACATTTGACCATTAAAGGGTTAAAATGTGCTATAATCTCACCTGCATTAAACCATATCTTATTTCAACCTCATAGAGCTTGAACTCTTGAAGATCCTTTGGCAAAGGCTTTGGTATGTTGTCATGGTTACCAAGAACATTAGACAGACTAGCAAACACAGATTCTGTTGCAAATGACAGAGCCTCCCTGAAAAGTAGGATAGATAGATAGAGTTTATTGCAAAAATCCTACATAAGGATACAGCAATACAGTACAATCATGTAAATAAACAAGATATATGAAACAACTATAGGCCCTATATAAATAAATAAACACTACTTAATTAAATATATACATATTATACAAAGCAATAGGCAAATCGCGTCCACAACCGGATTAACTACTGCAAAAGATTGATCCATATCAAGTTAAGCTCCGAACATTTGCAGCTAATCCCCGCCCACGTTCTGAGCGTGTTTGGATCAATTTATGTACTTTGAACCCTGAGGTCACAGAATCCCCTTTTCCAAGGTATACAGATAGGTTGCTGAATATTTTGAAACTAACCAGACTGGCCGCCATTGCAGTCTACGAGTGCACCAACACCCTACCGAACTAGCCTCAAAATGCCAACAGAATGTTCATTAGATAGTAATTAACCATTCAAAGGATCTGTAAATTTGACAGACTTTTAAATGATTATGGTTGAGTTAAATTCATCATTCGTTAGGTAATTTGATTGTGACGTCAGCCTACACATGGCGTAATTGATTATGACATCATATACTTGATGACTGATTGGATCTCACCGTCAGAGTTATTTCTGTGCAGCTGTTATGTTAGTATACAGTTTTTATAAATCTTACGATGAAGTGGGGAACATTACCTCAAAGGCATTTCGTTTCTCCATAATGACGTTGACAAATTTTAGAATCATTTTAGATATGGCTGAAGAGCGACGATTGCATGACATTAAAAAGACAAATTTATCGTGCTCATTTAGAGAATCAAAGTTAGAACAGCTAGACAACTCAGAAAATAAAGAATCCCTAGCTTCCTGGAATGTAGGACATTCTAAAACAAAGTGTCTCTCATCTTCTACTTTATGTAGATTGCAAAGATTACAGAGCCGGGATTCTACAGGTATCTTGGGCCGACAGTATCTATTTATAGGATATTTTATTTATTTAAACTTTAAATCAAACATTTAACACTTTCCCCGATGAATTCCCGATATCTCATTTTCAAGGCAATAATACAGGAACACTGGTGAATATTTTGAAATTAATTGCGCAGAAACGACTTCCAGTCAAATTAGTTTCAAAATATTCAACAGATTAAGTTTTATATCATAGAGAATATACATGTACTCTTTCAAGGATTTGACGATAAAAGGGTTAAGGATACCTTTGTACAATGATTATCAGTAACTAGGGTTATTAGAATGGCACTGCTTTCATTATGAATATCCATTTGCATTCCAAGACAATTTTTGGAAATTTAACACTGGAATGACTGGCTCGATAATCGAGCCAGTCAGTCCAGTGGTAAATTATCAAAAATTGTCTTATCTTTACCAATAATGAACATTCCTAGAAGCCCCTGCAGAGGCCGGTTTTGGTCGGTCTGACCATTAAAGGGTTAACATCTTATCAGTTCTAAGGTTACATGCAAAGGTTGATGTTACAATGTACGCAGCAGAACAATTCTTGAGGGTTATTGAGCAATGTATCTCACAAAACTGGTGTTATTCGACGTATATTGAAAGGAAATGTACCTAGCAGAGTGGGATAACATTGTCAACAAACATTTCATATCAGCACTCTGTAATTAAGCAAGTGTTTTCAAACATTTTAAAAACAAGGATAATAATCAATAAGTCTTACACCTAATATTTCCATTATCCATCCACTGATGGCCAATTTTATTAAATTGGACGCTATGGCCATAGCCTGGTAATTTGACTCCCAGTGGGAATTGCTATGAGCACAACAAAAACCTAACCATAAAAAAAAGCTAATGGTGACGCCGCTGCCTCGGGAAAAGTGATACCTACATATACATCTTGCATACTACTATGCAGGCAAAACAAACTATCATAATTAGTTGACATACTCAAGGTTGGGCTGATGAAATGGCCATCAATAGCATTAAATAGTAATAACTAAATAATTATACTAATTTCCTAAAACACGGGTAATCTCTCTAAAGTTGCTATGACTGCCATCGCCACCCAAACCTTAGCCCTTGGCCACTTGCATCTAGCCTGGTTCCTGGTCAGTAAACACATAATGGATCAATCTGTCAGTGAAGTATATGACATCATAATCAATTACGTGACACATAGGATGACATGATGACTGACATCACAATCAAAATGCATAATGAATGACGTATCTACGTCTGTCATGAACATTGAAAAGTCCAACAGGTGTACAGATTGTACATCTTTAATGAATTTACTATTTAATAAATATTCTGTTGAATATTTTGAAACTAATTTGACTTAGCGCTGTTGCTGAAAATATTCAACAACTTACCTGTATAGCTACCTGTAAATGGGATTCTGATGATTCATGATTTAAAGTATATAATTCACTCCAAACACGCCAGACAAAAGTGGGTGGAGCTTAGATAGAAATGGGCCACCTTTATGAAATATAAAAGACAGGAGTCCATCTCCCCACATTCCACAAGACCATCAAAAAGGGAGATAATCATTGATTTGCAGGACTGTGAGGCGGTCTAACACCAACCTTGTTACATGACAAAAAGCCGACAATAGTCACCATAATCTTTCTGACAATGTGATGAATAGAGAAATTCAGTTTTAGCGATGTCCCGCCCATAGTTAACTAAGCTCTATGCACACTTAGCCCATTTTGGGATCGATTGATCCCTAAACTCAGTGACTACCAATTTGCAGAAAACTATACAGGTAAGATGTTGAGTATGTTGCTGCCATACGCCCCGTCAAATTAGTTTCAAAATATTGAACAGCATGTTTATTAAATAGTAAAGACATACAATTCGAGCAACAATGCTTAGTCCGTCATCAATTAAGCGTTCATGACGAACTATGTTCTTCATGATGTAATTGATTATGACATCATGGTACACATGTAGTTGATTATAACTGTTGATCATATGATTGATAGATAAACTGGATTCCTCTATTGATGTTATATACGCTTTCAGTGCTATTGTCAGCATAAGCACAATACTAGCCTTGACTCCTCTAGAGGATGAATGACAGACAGAATCATGGGGTGACGTAATCGTGTGAGTTGTGATACACCTTTACGCGTTAGATCTAAGATATATTCCCGATCACCTTTGATGTAACGATCCAACTGTTTCTTTTCAAACATAAATATTGAGCATTCCTATAATAACAAACAGAGTAATATATAAGACTACATACATGTACAGGTGTTAAATAAACAGGTATGTTCTGGTACATAAAACAATGCCCCAGAGCTTGAATCAATAAGAACGGAGGGATTCAACCTGTCACTCAAGTACCTGATGTCATAATCAGTTGAGTTATGTCACTGGCTAGCTACCATAAAAATCATAGAAGCACAGCTCTGCCACGAACATCACATGTCTGTCAACTGTGTACAAATTCTATACAATTTATAAACATTCTGTTGAATATTTTGATTTGTTAATTTGACTGGGAGCAGTTGCTGTCATATGAAGCAACAGCCCCTAGTCAAAATTAGTTTCAAAATATTCAACAGCTTACCTTTAAATTTAGCTTCTGGGAATTCAAGTTTTAAACCAATTCTAACACCTAAAAAAGTGGGAGGAGCTTATCTATGAATGGGTGTGGCATAGGTAGAAATGGATTTATACATGGAAAAATAGATTTAATGGATATAAATTCTGAATGCTTAATTAGTGTTCATATGCTTGACAGGAAAGTGAAGAAAAGTACAATGCTATATAACAATCAGTGGCATCCTGGGAAAACAGGCACTGGTAGAACTACAACATAGACCTGGTGAGCGACTTGTACTTAGCAATCATCATTAAAGGCCACATTTTGATGTGCTTGATATATGCTCTTTATATATATATAACTGACCTTTCCACTTTATCCATCCATCATATGACGCCATGATCAAGTACGTGAGGTGTAGTATGACATCATAATCAATGATGTCATGAATGACGTAGATAAGTACATCACGAATGCATACCTGGTGACGGACTATGCGTTGTTGTACCAATTATGTCTTTACGATTTATGCTATTTAACCCTTTAACACTCAAACCGGTCAAAAACGGATTCTGCAGTGGTCTTGAGAAATGGCCATTTGCACACCAAGAGATGACTATTTTTGAAAATGTATCACTGAAATGACTGGCTCAACCACCTTGGTTATCGAGCCAGTCATTCCATTGGTAAATTTTCAAAAATAGACAGTACTGAAGCCATTCTTGGCTGTCAATATGAGTATTAAATGATTAAGAAGAAATTAACATCATCTTTAAGCTGATCAACTAGCTAAGGAAGGGTCAAATAAAGAAGAATTCAACAGTGAGGTTGACTTTGAAGAACTGAACCATATCATTAAAGCCACAAGAACCACCAGCAGGCAGCATAAGGCCATCCATAAAAAAGATTTTGTTTCCTGCAAATCGGGTGTAGAAAAAAAGATTTCAGTAGGGAGGGAGGAAATTAATTTTTTTTTTAATTATTAATTTATTTTAAAGCGGTCATAAATATTTGACCATATATCAATTAAATATGGTTGTAATTGCCAAATTTGTTATGTTTTTCATGCCACAATTAGTACAATGGATTCACATTGCATACAAATGGCATTAAAACATTGTAATTTGTGTAGTTTGACAAATGTATGCATGTTTTAACATTTATGCTGGGTAGAAAAAAAAATTTTATTTCCGGCCGGGTGAAAACAAAGAAAAATTTCACCCGGTAGGTTTACAGGAAACGAAACTATCTTTTATTTTTGCCTAATGGTGCAATACACAGCCTCAGTAGGGACAATCAGACATGTATCTTCAGATTGCTCTGAAGGACTGGTCACAATCGTCTCAATGCACATCTTCAACGTCTCAAGATTACAGATTCTGCACATCTAGCACTCACTGGAGATAAGCATATCACACATCTTCAGTCAGCATCTAGCACTCACTGGAGATAAGCATATCACACATCTTCAGTCAGCATCTAGCACTCACTGGAGATAAGCATATCACACATCTTCAGTCAGCATCTAGCACTCACTGGAGATAAGCATATCACACATCTTCAGTCAGCATCTAGCACTCACTGGAGATAAGCATATCACACATCTTCAGTCAGCATATAGCACTCACTGGAGATAAGCATATCACACATCTTCAGTCAGCATCTAGCACTCACTGGAGATAAGCATATCCCAGTGAATCATTCAGCATCTAGCACTCACTGGAGAAAAGCATATCACACATCTTCAGTCAGCATCTAGCACTCACTGGAGATAAGCATATCACCCATCTTCAGTCAGCATCTAGCACTCACTGGAGATAAGCATATCACACATCTTCAGTCAGAATCTATCACTCACTGGAGATAAGCATATCACACATCTTCAGTCAGAATCTAGCACTCACTGGAGATAAGCATATCACACATCTTCAGTCAGAATCTAGCACTCACTGGAGATAAGCATATCACAGTGAATCATTAGCTATTTTAACCCTTTAACACTCATATCAGCCAAAAACGGCTTCTGCAATGGTCTTGGGAAATGTCTATTTGCAGAGCAAGTGAAGAATCTTTCTGAAAATTTAACAGGCTGCCAGTCATTCCAGTGATAAGATTTCAAAAATAGTCTTCTCTTGGTCTGCAAATGGACATTTTCTATGAGAAAATTGAAATTTTCTTGAATAAATTCAAGGGTTAAACGCAAGTGCAACGCAATTGGTAAAGACGTTAGGAGTAAGTGGATGTTCAGATTTGCCTGATGTAGTGTTGTTTTAGAAGACTGTATTCCTTATCCTCACGCACACAAATCATTCACACTCATGACACTACTTATGCCGTCTGCATATAATGTCAGATGAGTTATTTATTACTCACTGTCAATTACAGTGTAACTCATTTCATCGATGAATTCTCAATATTTTAATTCCAAGAAAATAATACAGGAAAGCTGTTGAACATTTTGAAATTAATATGACTGGCATATCAACTTCAAAATATTCAACAGAATATGCTATATATCGGAAAGAATTGACTGTTTCAGGGATTTATCAGTGAAAGGATTAACTTATATTATTCTATATACATATAGATCATACTTACTAATGCCGGAAAGTGATTCTTAATGCTAACTTGCCACATGATGTCTGAGCATTTCACACTATTTCCAAATATTTCACAGTATTTCAAATATTTGCCAGTATTTCTAAATATTTGCTAACAAATTGCGAACACTGATCGTGTGCACAGCAGCATATAAATTTTAACACATACAAAAGCAAAATTGATATCACATGACTCAATTCTCTAAATATGTGACCAATTTATCACATATTGAAGAGATGGAAACTATAGCAACTAAATCACCTGTTTAGTGGATTTCTTGATGCCATTGTAAATTTTCCACATAAGTCCTGGACCAGCACTTCCAACTTGTGCATGCATTTCAAAATCTTTGGTCAATGGATTTCCTGGCAGCGACCCAGCCACGGCTGTCTTGATCTTATTAAACATGTCCATAATTCTATATACATGTATGTCAACACCACAGGGCCAACCTGAAACATGTCCAAAGTTGCTCAAATAAATAAATAAACAAAAACAAATAAGTGTGCGTGTGTGTGTGTGAGTGAGTGAGTGAGTGAGTGAGTGAGTGAGTGAGTGAGTGAGTGAGTGAGTGAGTGAGTGAGTGAGTGAATGCATGGGTTTGGTGATATTTCAATTCAATCAAATATTCTTTTGTTAAAATGTTGATTTTCTACGATGCAAATAAAAAAGAAATTGGACAGATTTTGACTGACATAAATATCTTAAAACTCGTGTTCAGCTTTAACACTTATATCAGCCAAGTCATGGCTTCTTTCTCATTTCTTGAGAAATGTTCATTTGCAGACCCAGGGTTAGAAATAAATGAAAAGATGTAGTTGTCCGCATGTCCTATATGATCTTGGTGTCAATGATCCTACTCCAGACCTTATGGTTCAAGCTTTGCTGGACCCACTTATCCTGATTCATCCATCTAACCCACTAGTTAATGAAATTGAGCAAATATGTAGAGAGACTGGATATACTTCACATATTGTTTGAGACTGAGACTGCTGAAGACTCGTGGTCCCCTGTCTATCTAGATAGACAACAACACTTAGTCGCTTGTTCGACGTGCACCTTGAAGAGGCGGGATCAACATTATCAAGAAGAAGAAAGATCAATGGTTCAACCCACGATTTGCTTTAAAATGTGTGTTCTCTCAAAAGGTCCAATGATGCGAAGGTGGGTTTGTTATATAAGGATGCTACGATCAGTCTAACATCTCCAATCACGTCCCCAGATCTATCCATACTATTTTCGCCATAGCTTGCTAATGCCTGTAGTTTATTTTCCTTCATCAAGGGAATGGCAACCTTAAATGCCTTCTTGTTTCCTTTGGAAAATATGTAGCTGACGGTCAGACGAACTACCAAGTCGTGAATAGGTAGAAATTTCCCCATGTGTAGCATCCACATTTCTTTCGAACTGCTCACAGTACTATTGTATATGGTCATCATTATCATGTCAGTGTCATCTGAGTAAATTACTACACAATGATAGCCCAGTTTGTTCACTGAATCATTGGCATGCACCATGAGGCGCATATCAGCCTCTTCATGGTCCAAGCAGGATAATTTATCAATGTCAACAACACCATTTATGGTCACTGACACCACTTTACACGAGTTCTTAAATGTTCCACCTAAAACTAGTACAATAGCATTCAGCCTTTGTCTCGACACTGGCTTCATCCATTCTTCTGAGAGGTAGTCCAATATATGTGCCTTCGTTTTCTCATTAGCTTGGCCCATGCCGGAAGTAATACCCCTGATTAGAGCTGGGCGGTATTGGCATTGGGATGACGATAACGGTATCTGTAAAAAATACCGCGATAACTACTAATATCGCGGTATTTGGAATAATTTTGGACATGATAGGGTTAATATGGTCAATCTATGAATAGGCATCCTTTTTAGATGTATAAACAAACAAAGCCTACACTTTGTATTATATTTGTTTCAGCACCAAATAAAATATTTTTTCTCGCCTTTTTGCGTTTTACTTTGTCCTTGTGAAGAGGAAGATGCGCATAAGTGTCCTTAACTCCGTCACTGTGCGCAAGAATCTCCAAGGGAAATCCCAAGAGTCCAACCTAATTGGTTAAAAGCATCAAGTATCTTTCATTGGTTTTAACCAGGTCATAATCGGGTGCAGTGTTTAGTGGAGCATTCACGATCAGCTGTTTTTATTATTACTATTGAAAGCTTATAATGAATGCTCCGCGAGAAAGACCACGCGATTAGGCACATGATCAATTAATGGACAAACCAGGTCTGAAGACGTGATCAGTTGCGCGCGTGTATGCATGTATAAAGATAACAAAATGACCTGAATTTTTTTAGCAATAAAATAGAGAATGTAGAATTATAGATAGGAATCGTCGATCACTGATTAAATTATTATACTTGATGTGCAAAATTCCGGTACTGAATGGTTAATTATTGAAAATGGTCACGTTTTATAAGGAATTGACTAATCAACCCCACCTGTCCGCCAAGCCCCCATTCCACCCCTTTAGAACATTGTCGACCTGCATGAAAGTCAATCACACACTTCATCCTATAAACTGGACTTACCGGAGTGTGTGAAAATAAATAATCATCAGCTATTTATACACATTATTTCAAAACAATTTGACTCAAAGTTGTTGCTGTCGATGTCAGTAACAACTTTTGGGTCATAAAGCTTTCAAACTAATCAGCTCTTTATTTATTATTTCCTTTAAATTATATTTCCATAAAGCTTCTGCATTCGTCTTGAAAGTGATTAAATCATAGCCCTTATAGATCGATGGCGCAATAGTCGCCTGAGCCAATGACCCAGAACGCGTGAATATAGTGAATACAACACATTCCACGCTATAAGATCTGCTGTCTTCTAGAAAAGATGATCTAAGAGGTTATTAGTTATTAATAACTTGTCCGATTTTAGCTAAATATTTTGGAGACAATTTGATTGGAAATTATTGTCATGGCGCAATATGTTTTAATCAAATCATTTTCAATATACCCAGCCGGGCTTGTTTCATTCATATTGCGGCTGCCTTTAGCGCATTCAGCATATCAATGGTATTACTTGTAAAGACTGATCAATACTCACCCAAGCGTACATTTATACACACGTGTGGGGTGAATTATTCTTGAACAAACGAAGAATAGAGGGATTACAGTTATGGCTTCACCGGTTTAGTTAGATCGCTTGAATTTATCGTCATAGTTAGTGAGGAATTTATTCCGCTAGGATATTTGGATGGTCGTTGTTTTATTTATTCCCTTGTAATGACGTCAATCGCGTCATCAGCTATGGAAAGCGAAGGTGGTATTCCAATAATATAATCAAAACGAGGCTGAGTTAAGTTTATTTGTGTTTTACAAATGGCTGCTATTTTGTGTATTCAATGTTGTCAGCGACTACGATTTTCAGATTTAACTTGTCTTCATTGGAACAACATTTAATTGAGCATGGAAGGATAACTAAACTAAGAACAGTAGGGCTATGTATATAACACATGGACATATATTTACTGCAATAATAGTGCCGAAAATGATTGCTTTTGACTACCATGAATACGGAAATGAAGAGACCAGACTCGTCAAATTCGCATGAAATGTTTTAGTATCAAATTATTACAATATATAAATTGTCAATACCGTCACTGACGGTATTTGACGATATTGGCGATTTTTAGAAATGAGACGATAATGATAACAATAACAATAATATCGCGATTTTCCCGGTTTTATCGGGAAACCGCCCAGCTCTACCCCTGATGCAGGAATGTATTCTGTGGTTTCAAATTTAGTCCTGTTCTGTCATTCTTCTAATTTCAAACTCTTTGTTGGCCCAAAGTCATATCTATCTCCAACAAAATGTATTAAGGCACAACCATCAGGCTTCATAGCGATTATCTTGTTGAGATACGCATCTTTGAAATCTTCAAATGTTCTAGTGCCATGGTTTTGGAATTGCTCTAGGAAACACATTGCATCTACAAGAAATGTGGTTGGCATATCACAAACCGGCAGATAAGAATGCTCATCCATTGTTGCATATGTTTTCATTTCATTATAATAATCTGATTTACAACCGTTTCTCATTTTATGTGGCACCCACGCAGGTCTCTACAGATAGCCAAACATCTGATGATCCTTACTAGTTATGTTTGAGATGTGCTTGTCCCATTTAAGCTTACAACTCAGCTCTATTCCAATATAATTTCTCGACTAGGGTTTGACCATTCATTGTGCTGCTTACTCTAGACTTCCATTATGTGACTTAGAGAACAAGCCATGTGTTGGATTGGATGACATCTCATCAAGTAGAACTCTCTGCTGTATCTTTGTGAAGAAAGACTTTATCCAGCTTGGTACTTCTCCACGGATTCCATATAGTGATGGAGCTTTAGCAGTATACGTTTGTGTGATACCTTGTCAAATGCTTTTGCGAAATCTAGGACAGCTACATCGGTCTGTTTGCGTTGGCTTATAGATTTTGAGAAGTCATGTGTTGTCAAAATAAAACCCACAGGATCATCTGGAGCGGTAAGCATGCTGATTGGGATGTAAGATTTGTTTCTGTGCATGTCCCGCATCATTTGGCTCGCGATGATATGTTTGAGTAATTTGCATGTCATTGTAAATTTAACTGGGCACCGCCATCTTGAAATTTATGAACCAGTAACCATTGGTAACAATGAACCAAGATCAAAACTTAGTTCCTGCCTTAGGTTCCGTAGGAGGTGCAAAAAATAGTTTCAATAGGTCCGCTCTATTTGAGCGCTCTGCAACAAAACTATTCTGAACGGAATGATGTTTGCTAAGAAAATGGTATTCCTACATCATTTGCGCGACATGCTTATGACGTAATATATGCCCCTGTGACGCATGACGTTGTTTAGTGTGCAATTACGTCACAGATTGAAAACATGTTTTGCTTTTCGCGAGTCACCTCCAAACATGTTTCGCGAAATAGCAGAGCACTCTAACAAAACGTATCATTCCGTAGGAGAAACATGTTTTCTGCAGAGACATTTTAGAAGAATGTTCTGTTGTGTTTTCCCTATGGAATGCAAGGCTGGTTCGACGGACCTCATCAATAAACATTCCACTTCCAAACGCATGAACAACGGACTGCGTTAGTCAACCACGAACCAAATCAGTCATGAAAATGGGCCCATTGTTGGCTATATCCTTATTCTTACCCCTCACGAAAGGTGGTAACTCACGTTTATTTCTTTTATTTAATTTTACCGCTTACTTTGTATGGCGAAAAAAGCATCATAGAAGTATTCCCTTACATATTAAATTGTTGTAGACATTGAAAACATTATAGATAATTTTATTTTTAGTGTTTTAACCAGATTTCATGGCAAACCGAAAGCCCATTGTAAACATATGGGAGGGATTAGAATCAAGATATAGCTCCATTGTTCATGAGCTATCTAACTATTTCAAGTATGGTTGGTGTTTTGGTAACTTAACTATGGTAAGCGAACCTAGCTTGAACAGGGACTGTCAAAGCTCTTTCGTATCTCACAAGATCTCCTTCGATACAAGATCAAGAAAAGTATCTTGTATGTATTGAGTAGCCATTGGCGCTAGTCTCTTCATACCGGACAATATTAATTCACATAAAATGAGATGATATAAAGCCTATAGTAGTCTGTATGACAAGTAGTTAACAGATAAATAGTCCCTCTGAATTGGTCGTAAAATTCAAATCTGTCGGCTGTCGCACATCTGTCGCACACAAAATGAGGTCAAGAATTTGCTGACGTTGCGTGGATGTTGATAATATCAGACAAACATCTAGGTGGATCGAGTCGATTTTAATGTCTATATCAAGCTAGTGATACAGAGGTAACCGTAAAGATGGTAGCAAAATCAACACGATCCAGTGTTGCTTTTACTGTCCACTACAGAGATAGAATCATAGAATAGGTCCCGATCTGTCTGGTCTCCGAAGTGGACTCTGTGTAACAGTCTAGTCGTTGTGATGACGTAATAAGATGACGAGTCAATACATTAGAGGTGTATTCTCGAAGAAGCAACGCCTCTATGTGTCAAAGCTGTCACGGAAATAGAGAACATGTGTTATAAACGCGAATTTATTGAAACGTTATTTACACGCTTCCTTTGTATTATTATTTCTAGCACGTTATATATATATATATATATATGCTAGCTATGTACCTGTAATTTGAAGTACCTTATATGCGACTAATTACAATCTTAGCCGATTTTATTCTTCATGTCTTGTCTTGTGTAGTAATTCCCGGCTTCTAGTACCTGCCTCTCTAAACAGTCCATCAACTGAGCAAATCAACAGAAAGCTGCTAAGCAAGTTGAGAAAGATGGAGGTACTCACAGCTCAGCAAGTAAACAAAATGGAAACGAACAGCGAAAGACATCAGGATAAACACTGTTTCATCTGTAAGCTTCAATCAGAATGAGGAATAATTACCAGCCATTACCACCAGCTTTCACCATGGATGATGGAGAAGAGTACCAATGTGCAGACTACCACGCACAGTCCAGTAAAGAGAGCTCGAAGAGATACCAGTAGCACAATCCCAAATAATATTGATATCTCAACAATTCCTACAGCTCAAGCTACCATCATAGACAATGATTCTTCTTACTGTTCGACTTGTGACCAGGTAGTAACCACAACACAGGACTCAATTGAGTGCAGTATATGCCTAAACTGGACCGATATCGAATGTACGAACATGATCCCGATTGAATTTCATCTTCATATCAAAGACCAACGTGCACCCTACATATGTGCTAGCTACCTGTAGTTTACTAAACACTATCCAAAATGGCTCATCAACGGTCACTATAAAGATTCAGCTTCGTGTATCTATTCACACACACAAAATGTCAGCACTCAAACCGACCCAACCACAGACAGCCTTGTCGAAAATTGTAGCAATAAGAAAGAAACTGCAGTGCGGACAGCAAAGCTAAAAAACTGGGAGAAGGAATTGAAGCGCGAAGCTGCTGAACTGTCAGCAACATCACAATCCTTAGCATCTGCACGAGCATATATCGCAAAACTAGAGGTCGAAGTCAACGAATTGAAGAGGTCACAAAATATATCACAACCTCTACCTATCGGTACCAGCAATCATGGCAATATACCATCAAAAAGCGAGTCAGTACCAACAGTTCAAAGCTATATTCTGATACAAGCAATAAATACCAGAGCTAGCCAATCTGAACCAATCTCTGTTTCAACTTCTGTGAGTAACCAACTAATGATGGACATCGAATTGATCAAACTCAAATTAAACAATCTATCAAACCAGAATGAGACATTACTCAATAGTATCCGCGCCATACCAACTCACGCACCAAATCCACCGTGTTAACTACCATCATGGAATCATCCAGCACAGATGGCATCTACTTTAGCACCTCCTGGACTCAATTTACCATGGCAGCAACCACCATGGCACCAAGCAATACCAACAGCACCAACCATAGTAGCTAGCCTATTGTGGCAGCAACTGCCATGGTACCAGGCAATTCCAACAGCACAAAACACACCCATGCCTCCACCAGGATTTCCAACCGTTCTACCTCTACATGTCAACATGATGCCCAAGAGAACACAGTCTCAGCAGGTATATGCACACCATCCCAGTGCTACTTATCCATCCATGTACCATCCAATATACCATTTCAATCAGATGCAGCCAGCCGACTATTATAGTGCTCCAGTCTACCAACAGAACCATTATCCATATCAACCACCATGATACGAAGCACAGCAGCAAACAAGAGAACAGAGGATTCCAGCTCAAGCACCGATCACTGCATCTCAACCCACAAATGGACATTCACTGACACTCCCATTAGGGGGCATGGAAACACACCAGAGTCACCAGAATTGGCCCACCCTCAACGCAGCGCGGCTATGAACCATACCACCATAACAATACCAACAGTGATGCCCCTCTACCACCACCACCAGGCTTTGAACCATCACAGAAGCATCCTCTCACTCGCCATCTAAATGTAGTACCACCACACAAACCAACAGCAACTTTGCAAGGCTCAGCAGAAAATCCTAGAATAAACTGCCTAATACCGCCAGCAAATATGTCATCTCATCTAATGTCAGAGAAGACTCCACTAGTTACCTCGAATGATTTATCAGACAATTTGGCTGCTAATCAACAACTTATGAATAATTTTATGAAATCACCGCCACTTCCGCCACTCACTGTATCAGCTTTAGAACAATCACCAAGAAACCTGGACCAAAACTGCTCTAACAATGCTCATTTTTTAGATCTAGGACTGAATCCATCAGAATCACCACCATTGAGGGAGCAATAGGCAATAAAGCATACCTAGAAGAAATCATGACAACTACATATGTCTTGTTGGTAAAAGAACATCACCTGTATGAGTTTGAAACCTCAGTTCTATGTCACATCAACTCAAACTACAATGTCATGGCCAAAGCCTTTGATATGAACGACCCTATCTCACTTAAACAGAGTTCACATGGACACAGTGGCACAGCAATTTTCTGGAAGAAGGATCTAAATCATATGATAGAAATCACTGAGGCAGGAAGCGACAGAGTATGAGCTATTTTGATGAACTGCACTCCTCCTCTATGCATCATATCGGTTTACTGCCCTTGCAGAGGATCACACTTGCTTCACGAATACAGCAAAATCCTGGATGAATTGAACGAGTTACATAAGTATCATACCACCTATACTGTCATAGTTGGCAGAGACTTCAACGGATCACTCACTGATCAATGAACCGATTCATTTAGCCGCCATCTGAAAGCCTTTGTCAAAGAACTTAAACTCTTCCAAGGAGGCGAGCCAGGTAACCAAAGTACATTCTACTCAAAGTGTGGTCGTTACAGTTCGCAGATCGACTACATCTTTAGTTCAGAAAACAGACTCCTAACCGATTTAAGTATTAGCAGAAAGGATAGTTCACCAACCAACTCATCAAGCCATGTAGCTGTAAGTGTGACAGTACAAGGAGTGACCCTAGTAAAAGCAGCAGTGAAGAAACCACCCGTCATATCCCGACCTTGCTGGACGAAGTGCGACTACACATATTCAGAAGATGTTGTGTCTTGCTAGACCAAGATTACCCACTCAATTGTACTGCTGACATAGACACAGCCATTCAACACCTAATGAACACTATGAAGTCTGCCGCCAAAGCAA
This sequence comes from Chaetoderma sp. LZ-2023a, assembly GCA_034401795.1. Taxonomy (NCBI): domain Eukaryota; kingdom Metazoa; phylum Mollusca; class Caudofoveata; order Chaetodermatida; family Chaetodermatidae; genus Chaetoderma; species Chaetoderma sp. LZ-2023a. The sequence goes on from CM067370.1 coordinate 15,532,220, forward strand.
ATGTCCCGCAAAAAACAACAAAACTACCCAGAAAAGGGAGCATCATGACTCAAGATGTAGTAGAAGCAATCAATATCTCACGTAAAGCTCACTACGTCTGGAAGGAAGCTGGCAAACTTGGTGCTTCTCATAGAACCGCTGTAGAATGCAAGACAGCTAATAAGAATGTACGTTGCATCCAATACAAAGCAGCAGCAGAATCCAGAGAAAAGCTGTACAACCAGATACCTACTGCATCATCCACAGATTCTCAGCTTTTTATCGCCTCGTAGCAATCCAGCGCAGACAACCTGTTCAGCACCTGTCAAAGCTCATAGTGGACGATGTGCATATATCCAAAGATGATGACATTCTCAAAGCTATACATTCACACTTTTCCAGACTAGCTCAGCCAGTAAACACAGACTCTTATGATCAGAATTATGCAGACTTAGTACAAAATGATGTTCAGTCTATAACTAAAACAGTGAAATCATCATATCAATCAATTATACTAATTACAGTAAAAGAGATCAGACAATACATCTCTAAACTCAAGTGCCTCTTCTTCCAAAAATCTGCACTGCAATTGTAAACATAAGATACATCCCTTCCTCACTGAAATCAAGACTCCTTACTGCAATTCATAAGAAAGGCAAGCCAGCTCAGCACCTGGACAACTATCATGGAATAACAATCTCCCCGATCATATCGAAAGTTGTCGAACACATGCTATTAGCACATTCAAAGAACCTCATCGATACGAACCAGGATGTTCTCCAATTTGGCTTCACAGACGGTGTCTCACCTACTATGGCATCAGTGAAAATAACTGAATCTTTACTAGAAGCAGATCGCAATCACTCGTTACTGTACATCGCAACAATTGATGCTCGAAAGGCCTTCGATGTTGTCAATCATGAGTCTCTGATCAGGAAATATCATAACTACGGGCTCAATGGCATTTGGCTCCATTTGAAACTGCTATCATATCAAAATCTGACAACAAGAATTAAACACCATGGGCAGGCCAGCGAGCATTTTGATATTCCGCAAGATGTGAGACAAGGAGGGGTTGCGAGTGCCTACGACTACATAGTATACATCAATGATCTCCTGCTAAATCTCGGTCAAATGAATTCAGGCCTGAAAATCGGCACTATCGACGTAGACAGAGTTGCCTGCACAGATGACCTCGTTCTCCTTACTGATCGCCTAAATGACATGCAGCTCAACTTGTCAGCAGTAGAGAGGTATGCCAACAGGGAATGATATAATCTCCACCCAAACAAAACAATAGTATCAGTAGCAAATTCACACATCCCTAACAATATATGGAATGAAAGGAAATGCTGGAGGATTAATCAAGTCCCAGTGACAGTCTGTGAAGAATTCACTCATCTTGGCATAACTAGGAATGTCAATAGCTCAGCTCAAGTCTCATCCTTCATGCATGACAGAATTAGCAAATGTCGTCGCATGCTATACATGCTGATGGGAGCCGGTCTTCATGGGCTAAATGGTCTACCACCTCCTGTTGCATACAAACTATATACAACGTATGTCCTACCGTGGTATATGCATGGCCTAGAATCAACCTGGATCAACCAAAAAGAACTAGAAACACTAGAACTCTTCCACAGAACCACACTGAAACATATACAGCAGCTTCCCAAAGCATGTGCTACCGCAGTTGTGCACCTTCTTCTTGGAGCGAGACCCTTCGAAGCAGAACCTGATGCCCGTCGACTATCTTTATTCACTGTTATAGCACATCGAAAGGACTCTAAAATTGCCAAATTAGCCTACAGACAACTCATCATCAATCGCCCAACTGACAAAAGCTGGTTCTCCATGATCGCAACATTATTCTGCAAATACAATCACGGTAGCCCTCTGCAATTCATAGAGAATCCTGTAGATAAGAGCTCATTGAACTCGAGAATACATTCCAATATCAACTCTGTATGGACAATTCAGTTGCAAGAATAATCCCACACAAAGAGCACAGTAAAACACCTTTATATCGATAGCTGCGGGATTGGAAGAGCTCACAGCATTTGGACCACATCCACCAATGTCCAGCGTGCTGTCATCAAAGTGAAAGTTCTCACTGGAAGATACACTCTTCAAGGTGCGAGAAGCAAATTTACTGGTGGACGGGAGTCTGACCTCAGAAGATGTAGCACACTTCCTATTCCGATACACCAATGCTCACTCCTGCGCAGTCTGTTACCGGAAGCTTATAGAAAGCCTAGTATCTATCAACATCAATGATGATACACTGCTCAGTCTAACGCTGGACCCAAACAAATGTTCACTGCTGTCTAATGCTGCCACGGGGTCACTACTAGAAACCATCGAAGCTGTATCTCGCTGGCTCTGCTATAGAGTACATCACTTCAGAGCTAGAAATCTTAATTACCTACATAAATTCGGCAAGCAGAAATCTAAACACGGAACTACCACATCCAGCCTATGCAGTTGAGACAAGTAATTCCGGGCGAAATGTACATTCATAACATTGTATATAGTTTCCTGTTGATTCTTGAAGTTAGTGCATGGATTAATCAAAGACTAACAGCGTGTTGAACTTTGTACAAAGCCTTCATATAACTACTAACTCGGTGACGGTGCGGCTAACTCATTTAGCATTACCCTGATGAACAGGGGGACTACAACACAGTAACAGTAACAGTAACAGAAACCCAACAAGAGGCCCAAAAAATCTTAGACCTCTCCGGTTTCTCTCTTGGTCCACCCGTCCTGCCCCATGCCTGTTAAATTACCAAGCTCATCTGGTAAAAAGCCTGTTAAGACTAATCAGAAAGCACTATTATGTGACTTATGTAGCAAATGGATTCAAGTTCAAGTTCAAATTAATTTATTTTGATGTACAATGTACAATTTCTAATTACACAGCAAGTGCTCCAGCAAAGGCAGAGCCTAGCTTCTTCTTCTGTTGCTGGGAATAAACCTCCTTTGTGTCAGAGCACTGCGTAATCACGTAATGCAAATGTAGCTCTCAGTGAAATAGTGCGTAGGTTATTCTGCTAGCAGTAGTATAAGTTAAGGGTCTAAGAAGCTATATACATGATTGCACTGATTTGTTACTGATGTGTTAATAGATAGTTGGTTCGCTGCAGGTGTAGTTTGTAGATTAGTTGATGTGCAGTGTGTTCGATTGTCTGCTGTAATGAAGGATTGTCAATTTACGTGTTACAGTCTAATAGAGGTTGGGTGAGCATATCAGGGTCGTTCTTCGCAGTTTCCCACAGGTCATACATTTCATTCTCCTTGAGGATTTCTCCGATGTCGGCCAAACCGTGCATTCATGTCTCTTCCAGATAGGAACAGATGGCTAGGAAATGCTTTCTGTCTCCGACACCGAGTTCGTAGAGGGGACAGATGTTGTTCTCATACTGGTTGAGCCCTTGGAGCGGGTATGTTCCTGTTAGCAGATGGACCTTGATGTGAGCTTTCTCGACACTGTTAGTAGATGACATTGATGATTGCTAGGAGAGATGAGGTTTGGTGATTGCATAATTGTTTGTGTTTAGCTATCTTGTTGATGTTTTACTTGCTAGTAGAGTCCTCAGTTGAGTGTTGGCAGTGTTATTGATGGCAAGAGATACTATCCTTTTCCACTGGCATTTAGATGGAGGATCAGCAAGAATCTCTAGTGCAGCTGGTAAGTTGCAATGGGTCTCTGTCTGTGTGTACAAGCCAGCTGTCATTATGGTTAGATATGGTAATAAGTTGCCTGAGAGCGATACTATATTCCCTGGAGTCGGTGGCTCTTGTGATATTTCTGAACAAAAAGCCTATGCTTGTCTATCCAGAAGCATATATACAGCTCCATCTGCAGTTGAGGTAGGTAAGGTTTGGAGGCTCTTCAGAATTTTGTTGTCGTGCACTTTTAGTTCTTGTATGTCCTTTTGAGTAGGATTTACTGCTTCGAGTCTGTAGATTGCTCTGGGCATGACAAATGTGTTCCAAATAACACACGTGTCATGCG